>JBBPOD010000344.1:0-20891 GCA_038091255.1 Tylopilus intermedius | reverse complement strand
ATAACCCAGTACGATCCTCGTGCCAAATTGTTGGTCTGATCACTTCAGGTTTTTATATTGTGGGTATCTCCACGCACCGGAGAACGTCACTAGGATGTCCTGGCCCGCCGTGAGTAGAACCTCAATAAACCCTGGGGCATGATACCCCATAGCTCCTTACCGGCGTTGTTTCACGCCTTGAGTGAAACACATTGACATTCATGGGAAACTGACCGAAAGAGCGACTCCACGGATAATTCTCTCCAGACGCGTGGAACATAAGAAGACTGCACCAATCTACCAGGTAAACTATGGGAGCACTATGATACCCATTGAGGACTGAGGAAACTTGACCCCAGAATTGCCGTTCGATTGGATGACGCTTCACATGTTGCCCTCGATTCCGGATCCTTGGGGTCAGCGTGCTTACCGTGCACTCTATCCTAAAGTTGGTATTTTCTTCAAAACACTTTCTCAAGTACGCCAGCCCTGCAAACGTGTCACTCGTAACAAACGTGAAGTACCCTGAAAACGGATACTGACCCTGCCTACATCTTTGTGTCGTTGGTCCGTGCGCATATAGCGCTCGAATAATAGTTAAGTACATTACACGAGATAAGACGGGTCTCAAGATCAAGGTAGTCATTGGTATGGTTACATTTCACGTCATTTCTCGAGTATTCCAGCTTACGAACAGACGCACGTCGGTGTATCCGGCTAGAACCGGGACTGGCTTCCTTTGTGAGGCTACACTTCCAGAGCTCTTATATCGGGCCAGTCCGGATCATCGTATCGAGTGACCACTTGAGGGAGTTTAAGAGGACCTGGCGGTTCCATCAATAACCCACTACTGGCCCATCCGGCCCCTACCGACTCTTCAGCGTATTCCAATGAGCTTCGCCATCATCGCTGCCGTACTCGGGCTTTCTATCCCTGTGTTATCTCAGGCTACATATCCTGTCTGGTATGATCCCCTGTATGACCAGAGTAACACCTCCCTCGAAAATGTGGCCTGTTCCACTGGAGAGTACGGCCTAATAACCTTAGGCTATACTACCTTCGGCGAGCTCCCCAACTTCCCTTTTATTGGAGGAATACCTCAGATACAGTCCTGGAACTCGGAGTTCTGCGCCACCTGTTGGGAACTCACATACACCGACCAATCTGGCGTTACCACATCTCTCGCCATCCTGGCTATTAACACGGCGCAGGGAGGCTTTGATATCTCACCGAAGGTGATGGATCGCCTTACACACGGTAACACTCAGACGCTGGATGGAGTCTCGGTCGCCGTGGTTGAAGTGGACGCGAGTCAATGCGGCTTGATACAAAATTGACGAACCCAAGGTGATTTACCCTGACCTTTTCCGCATGTTGATCGTAGTCACAACAATGCAGCAGGTCTTCGAGCTCCAACCCGATCCTCTATTGAATGAAACCTTTGCATGCGGTCCCTAAATATTGAGTCTTATTCTTTCCAGCATATTTTTTTGTATCTCCGAGGAATTCTACTGGGCAATGGCGATATGATGCCAGGCCTAGGCGCTGTGTGAAGACAAAGTTTACCAGATAAATGTGAAGTACGTCGCTAATATAAGCAGCTACTTAGAAGTTCAGGTATTAAAATCGAAAGTGACACCCCCTGGGTAGATTGGAAGCTTCTGATGCACTTTGAAGCAAGAGGGCATTCTTACTCAAAGAGCCCCGACCGGATGGAGAGAATTCTACCGAGTCTTTAGAGAGTGCAAGGTATTTTCTGATGTCCGCTTGAGAGCGTCTAACCATTTGCAGTTCATTGAGGACGAGGGGTTATCATCTCCTTTGAGAATGCCCTTGGCTTGGCTGGGGCTGCGCAGAATGGAGCGAATTTCAGGTTCTGTATCGAGTAAGGTCATTTAGAGAAGCTTGCCCACGATTGCGCTAATGTAGCAGGGTTGCTGTGGACTATTGAACTTTGTATGTGGCAGGTCGATGCCGCCAAGTTGTTGCATGATATTAGTTATAAAGTTACCATACATCTTATTTGCCATGCAAGCGTATCAAGACGAAGCCGTGCGCCGCTCGATCAACGGCTCCACGAACTCGGCAAAAGACGAACATACTTGGTTTGGTGGTGTCGCATCACTTCGCGTTTCGTCCCCCGGGCGGTACTTGCGGTTTTCACTGCCCGTACATGATCAGAAAATTGGCAGAGAAATTGCACCTAGGACACGCCACAGACCGAGTTCGATGGCAGTTTAGCCGAGGTCCGCAAGCACGGCCTCGAAAAACGCCAGTGTGGGCTTTCCGACGATGATTGCGGACGTCTATGTAGCGTCTTTACGAATGGCCCGGGGCCGAGGGTGCGTGCGTGATCGGGAGCTCCGATATAGTGAGCTTTATGGAGCATGATGAGCGAGTGGCGCTGTTGTTGCGGCTGAGACGCGGATAGGGATTGGATGTTGGATGTCGATGGCGGCTCGGGTGGGTTAAGCGGGTGCATCGCAAGGTCGGTTCTCGCCGACGAAGACCTGGAACGCGGCGTTGAGATGGGGCGTAGTCAAGCAGGGCGGGTGCGAGGCCGACGACGACAGCATCGCGCAGTATCGGAGAGAGGGCGTCGTCATCTTCCATCCCCTGGCCATCTGTGCCTTCTTCCAGGACGGATTTCGAGAGTAGCATGTAGGGTCTTGATGGCACCGTGAATGCATACAAGCAAAGACGAGCGGCCTTACTTGTTCACAGCCACTGGCAACGCTTTCAACACCACTTTCAGTGGCCCGATGCTCGCCCACGGTCTCCACCGGCGCGCGTCCAGTCAAGCAGCTCCCATCCGCCCGTGCACGGCATCAGCCAACTCCTCGCTGGTGTTGCTGCAAAAACGGAAGGGTATGCACGCAGTACGAAGGTGGCGGGTGCTTGGGCAGCACCAAGGCGACGATCCGACCAAGAGCGTGCCTGAGATGTCGATAAGAATAGCGCGGACTCGGATGTGAGGGAGGTTGGGGTGGGATATCGGTTTCGAAGGGGGCTTGGGCTGCGAGTCTGCGACTGCCATGAACGCACGGCACATCGCCACACGGAGCAACACCTTGGAGCTAGGCTAATTGAACGAAACATTCTGAGACTGGATCTTACAAGGTAGTAGGCCCTGCTGGATGTTTGCTTGTTGTGTTTGCGCCTTGTATAAGCGAACTGGTTGAGCAATTCCAGCTCTTTGCGAGTGACGATCTTTACCCCATTGCTCATGAGCTTAGACAACGACCTTCCAAGGGAGTAGCTCAGACTTGATTTACAAGGGTCATGGTCCATAGGGAGGCCTTGGGGGTGAACATCCTTGGCATTATTCACATGTAGCACCTTCGAGTAAACTGTGGTACCGAATCACACAAAGCGTGCCGCGACATTGCCCACGATACCAATGCTGAGGCTTGCGGGTCCAGGTGTGCCCGGAGGGCCGTGGAGTTACTACGTACTATCATCAGGCTGTCCATAATTGGTCAACGATGCCCAACCAACAAAATCAGCCGCGGCGCCATCCATTACACCGCAGCTATTACATGCACGCTTACACTGGCAGCAGTTTGCCCAAATCGTGGGCGTCCGGATGCGGCCCGAGCCCCGGACACTTCGTGAAAGCCGTGTATCCTTTTGCGTCCTGACTCTGGCAGTGTTCACACTTGGTTCACACAGACCGCTTGAATTTCCCCCCAAGCCACTGGCGTTGCGGCAAGTTGGGTGATAGGCATAAGAGGTAGTGTATCACTTTGCTAAAATGCAGACCGGTGAAATGACGTACCTACTAGGTTGCTCTCTCGGGCAGAATTGTCGTTCCACAGATTTGAAGAAAGAGGGGAGACGAGTTACATTGACAAGGCAATCGATCTAGACCGTCAAGCTCTGGCACTTTGCCCGCCGGGCCACGGAAATCGAGTTGTTGCATTGAATTCTCTTAGAATCCACCTCAGCTCTCGATACAAGCAGCTCGGCGACATGCGGGATCTCGAGGAGGTCATTGCCCTCGACCGAGAGGTACTCGTGCTTCGTCGGAAAGGGCACCCAAATCGCTCCACATCTTTGTCCGACCTTGCCGTTGGTCTTTCGACTCGGTACAACCTGCTTGGTGGCATGCAGGATCTCGAGGAGGCTACTATCCTTGACCGAGAGGCACTTGAGCTTCGTCCGAAAGGACACCCAGATCGCTCCACATCTTTGTCCAACCTCGCCGTTGATCTTTCGACTCGATACAACTTGCTCGGTAGCATCCAGGATCTCGAGGAGGCCATTGTCTTCGACCGAGAGGCCCTTGAGCTTCGTCAGAAAGAACACCCAGACCGCCCTCAATCTTTGTCCAACCTTGCTGTTCGTCTTTCAATTCGCTACAGCCAACTTGGCGGCACGCAGGATCTCGAGGAGGCTATTGTCCTTGGCCGAGAGGCACTTGGGCTTCTTCCAAAAGGACGCCCAGACCGCCCTATAGTTTTGTCCAACCTCGTTGCCCACCTCTCAACTCGATACAACCTGCTCGGTGGCACGCAGGATCTCGAGGAGGCCATTGCCTTCAACCGAGAGGTGCTTGGGCTTCTTCCAAACGGACACCCAGATCGCCCCACATCTCTGTCCAATCTCGCTGTTTGCCTTTCAAATCGCTACAATCAGCTTGGTGGAAGACAGGATCTTGAGGAGGCCATTGTCCTCGATCGAGAGGCACTTAGGCTTCGTCCGAAAGAACACCCAGATCGCCCCATATCTTTGTTCAACCCAGCTGCTCGTCTTTCAATTCGCTACAAAATGCTCGGTGGCATGTGGCAGGATCTCGAGGAGGCCATTGTCCACAACCGTGAGGCACTTGAGATTCTTCCGAAAGGACACCCATATCGTCCAATAGCTTTGTCCAACTTCGCCTTTTGTCTTTCCATTCGCTACAACCAGCTCGGTGGGATGCAGGACCTCGAGGCGGCCATTATCCTTGACCGTGAGGCACTTGAGCTTCGTCCGAAAGGACACTCAGGTCGCTCTACATCTTTGTCCAACCTCGCTGTTCATCTTTCAAATCGCTACAACCGGCTCAGTGGCATGCAGGATCTCGAGGAGGCCATTGTTCTTGACCGAGAGGCACTCGAGCTTTGTCCAGAAGGACATCCTGACCGATCGCGGTCCTTGGGGATCTTTGCACGCCATCTTTGCACTCGTTTTACCAGATCAAGGCATATAAGGGACCAGGAGGAGCTGTTCAACCTCTATGTTCATTTGTCCCGTCTGTCGCAATTCGTGTCTTTGGCAGATGTTGTCATCGCTAGGGACTGGATTGAAGTGGCCGAAGAATTCCATCATCCCACACTGCTTCTAGCCTATGAAACCGCCCTCCGACTCCTTGTTCAGCATCTAGCTACTCTGCCATCTTTGCCTAAACATCACATCGTCCTGAAGGAGCTCACATCGTCGATCGCAGTAGACGCATTTTCCGCTTGTCTTCGTAGCAATGCTCCTGACCGCGCAGTTGAACTCCTCGAACAAGGACGCAGTGTGTTTTGGAATCAACTTACTCGCCTTCGCTCTCCGCTGCATGCTGTCATAGAATGTGGCTCGAAAGGAAAGGAATTGGCAGACGAGTTCACGCGGTTGACCTTGCACATTCGCAATGTACTCAACTCTCTCGGTGACGCTGATCAGCATGAACGGCTGTGGAAACTCAGCCTGAAATTTCAAAAAGTTGTGACCAACATTCGCGCACTACCTGGTCTCTCTCGCTTCCTCCTTCCCTCCCTCTTCTTAGATCTCCGATCTGCCGCCTATGGGGGACCAGTCATTATCCTGAATGCAAGCAAATATTCTTGCGACGCACTCGTCGTCTTCTTTGATCGAGATCCTGTTCATGTTCCTTTACAGATCAAGCAAGAGAGCGTCCGGGATTTTTCAACAGAGCTCCATTCCTTGACTAAGCGTGCAAGGAGGGAGGACATGTCGAGAGAGCTCGCGAGCTTCTTACGCGAAGTCTGGGATCGAATCGTCGGACCCATCGTTGATATCCTACAGACGACCATTCCACATGGATCGCGCATATGGTGGTGCCCCACTGCCGAATTCTCTCTGCTACCCTTGCACGCTGCTGGTCCATTTCGGAAAGGTCAGCGCAAGCTCGCTGAGATATACGTCTCGTCGTATACCTCTACCCTCACCTCTCTCATCCGCGCCAGAGCCGGCCACTTTCCCGGTTCCATACCCCACGGGAAACGTTTCCTTGCGATCGGCCAAGCCACGGCTATTGACGAGAGCAAGCTCCACTCTGTAGGCACGGAACTCGACACCATTGGTCAGCTCGTCGACGGCCTCGCTACATTCACGCGCGTCGAAGGAGAGGACGCTCGCATCGATAGGATCGTTGAAGAGCTTGGTAGGAGCGAATGGGTGCACCTCGCGTGCCATGGCATCCCCGATCGGCAAGAGCCGTTCGAGTCAGCGTTTGCGCTGCACGACGGGCACTTTACGATTCAGAGGATCATGGGGTGCGAATTGCAGAACCCCGAGTTTGCGTATCTGTCAGCGTGTCATACGACCGTCGGGGATGAAGAGAGCCCGGACGAGGTGATTCACCTCGCGGCGGCGATGCAGTTTGTTGGGTTCAAGTCGGTGATCGGGACGATGTGGGCTGTGGACGATGGTGAGACGAACAAGATCACGTCGACGTTTTACAAGCATATGGTGGACGAGTCTGGTCGGTTGGACTATACCCAGGCAGCGCTGGCACTGAACAGGACGATGAGAGCTGTGGATGTACCATTCGATCAACGAATTCTCTACGTGCATATTGGTGTCTGATGGTTTACCTTTATATCCTTGTTTGACCCTGCTATTTCCGCTCTCTACTTACTTGGTCTCGAATGTGTTACCTCTAATTTATATCTGCGTTGCACGACTCGAACCCTGCATCTTGCACTCCAAACATGCATGTGGCCCAAATGCATGCAACTTGAAGTGGAAGGCCTTCAAGCTTCAAGCTTCAACATCAAAGACCCAGGTTGAACAGCAAATCATTATCAAGTCGGGTATCGTAGACATTGGTTGGGTGTGGTTCAAAGGTGTGAAGTAAACTGCGTCAGCCTCATCGCCAACTCGTCCCGCAGACATCTATCAACAGTCCTCTAAGTCTTCCTCGCTGCGAGCCAGATGTGTCCTCGCACCCCCCACCTCGCCTAGGTGTGCGTGGTACAGCTCCCGATACCCCACCCCAGGCGTGATGATCATATCACAAGATGGATCTCGAATATCCATGGGTTTTAAAGACCTACCCTGACACCGACACGCCGTCAGCCAAAAAAGAAGGGAGGGCGCGTGGCCCTGAGCGGAACCTTGTCAAGTTATTGCTGGATACTTAGTAGGTGGCGACGGCAACAGGCTCTCAACGAATCACTTGTCATCCAAGCAGAATATCAATCGCACAAGGAGCCTCTGCGTGCGTCATGATTCAATAATTATAAGGAGACATGTGGGTGGAAGCAGGCAATGCCACGGGGTCATCTGGCAACCATGCAGCCGGGAAGTGGATAGTACACAGTTAAGTTGCTAGTGTCCGAGAAGAGTGGTAAGCTACCATAAGAGGACGAATCAAATGCCTACGTGTGCTCACCAGACACCGTTCTGGTTGATATCACGGCACCTACTAGTAGGCCATGACCGGGTAGAGGTGGGTGTCAGGAAACCCGTTGTCCCTGATGCGTGGCAAGAGCCAGAAGAGGGGTGTCGCGTATGTGACATCTGAGAACTCAGACCCCACCTTGCCAGCACTGCCAGTGAGGAGGCCACCGATATGTCCACGGCCATCGGCAATGATAGAGCCTGAATCACCAGGGGCAGAGAAGCTCCCAGACTCGATGTCATAGGGGAGGATAGCCCACTCCATCGACGTCTGGTGGGTGCCATTGTTGAAGTACTGGCGGATGAAAGAGAAGATGCCGGTAGCACGGCCTATGGTGACGCCAGTGGTGTTGCCATTCTTTATAACTAAGAGGCAGGGTTTTCCATTATCGTCGAGCATATCCGGGTTGCACATTTGGTCTTCCTGGATGGGATCCCGAAGCTCAAGGAGGCGATTATATGGATACTCAAAGGTCGCAGTGGTGTTGGTGCCGGGGCGCATCTTCGATGTGAACTTTCCGACTGGAATTTCCGTACCTGGACATAACAGCCTGAGCTCTGCTAGACAGCCTTTAAGTTAGCAAGATAGCAAAACTTACCAAGGTCAATCACATTGCCCCTAAAGGCCTTCTCAATCTTGGAGCTGTCAAGCTCGACAACAGCATAGTCTTCAGTGAAACCTTCCGTGCTTGCACCCAGGGTGATGGGAGGGGAGTGGACAATGTGGCCTAAGACACGCTGGCTTGGTTGGCTCCACTTCTTCATGACTTCATCATGGAACTTGTCAAGGGCCTCCATTGCCTCGTTTGCCTTGTTCAACCGCTTCTGGATCTTCTTCAGCTCCTCCGTAGCCTCCTCAACACCATCTTTGTCCTTGCCAGCCCCCCTCTCCTGTAACTTCTTGATCTGCCGGGTGTATAGCTCAGCCATTGTGTCGTGTTGACTGATCCTTCTCTTGATGGATTCAATGAAATTGTCGAATGCCTTGGTGCCGAGAAGGAGGACGTTGCGACGAGGCACACTGGTGTTTGTGTGGGCATAATCATAGCTGACATTAGGCTCTGTGTTTGGTGGGAACAGGACATGGCGAGCTGTGACGAGCAAGACCTTCTTGCTGTCACCGCCTTCAGCAAGGTAGAGACCCCCAGTACCCTCAGTGTGAGGTGTGGCCTGGGCAGCAATGGAGAGCCCAAGCGCAGGGGTAAGAGGATGGCAAACATCAACAATTGGGTGTAAGTCGGAAACGGGTTTGAGGAGGTTCGGACCAGCAGACTGGGTGTAGACGGACTCCCGGTACTCAACTTCAACATCAGTGATTCCGAGCTCCTTGAGGATGTCCAGGCAGCCATGTGCCGCAGTGTGGGCATCCTTGCCAAAGAGAGTGTTGGGGATGACACCAATCCAAAGTATGACAGGACCGACAGCTCCATCTTCAACCTTGATGAAGCGAACAACGTCTATGGTTGTCCACAAGACCCCCAAGGAATCCAGGAAGTTGCAAACCTTCGGACCTAAGTCCTTCCAGACGATGTTGAGCTTGTGGCCAAAGACTGGGCGGAGCTCTTTCAATTTGCGCTGGGCCTCAGGTCCGGTAGGCTTTATCCACGGTGTGGTCCCTGTACGGTAAACTAGATGGGGGCCAGAGGGCAGGCCTGAGTAGTAAAACATTGCCTCCGCCTTGGAGACACTCAGGCTGGACGTGGAGTCATCATAGAAGTTGTTGACATGCATTGAACCCATCACAGTGATGGAAGAGGAAATCGAGAGGAGAGATTGAATGCCTCCTATCATGTATAACACCTAAATGGCCACATCCGCGGCAACACCCGGTACTCTTTCAGCATCTGCAAAGCGCACACCGGCCACAAGTTCAATTAGCCATGTATACGTATATAGTCCTACATAGTCGAGCATTTCAATACATACCGGTAGTCACATAGGCATGTATAGAATTGTAGTTGTTACTTATATTCCAGGCCAAGGATCGTGATTACAATACAGTTCCAACATCATGATATTCCTGCCTTTGCGTGAAGGTGAGTGGTAGTGGTGGCCTCATCGCAACTCGTCAGCAAGATGTCACAAAACCATGTCACTGGCATCATCACGTCATCCTCGTCCTCGTCCTCGTCGCGTCCGCCATTATCGTGTCATCGTCTTCAAGGCGGGTCGCCGCGGGTGGTGGTGGTAGCATGGCACACATGACACACGTAGTTGCCGTCGTTGTGTCGTGAAGGGATCGGCAGCGGTGGCATGGCGCGCGTGGCGTCATCGCCGCGGCTCTCATTGCATGGCAAAGGGCATTGGTGGCCAAGCGTGGCGCGTCATCTGCGTCACTGTCGCGTCCTCACCCTGGTCCTTGTTGCGCAGCAAATGAGCAAGCAGTGGCCCGGGTGATGACGTTGCGTGTGGCATGCATCGTCCTTATAGTTGTCGTCGTTAGTGTGCCCTCCTTCGCACGTAGCACACCCCGTTGCATTCTCGACTGTCCTTGTGTTAAGTTGTGTAGCGAAAAGACAGGCAGTGGCACGCGTCGTCGGCGTCATTGCAGCGCCGCGTTCTCGTCTCATCCTCGTTGCATGGCGAAGGGATGAAAAGTGGTTTGCAGCACACGGCACATGTTGCCGCCGTTGCGTGAAGGGACCAACGGTGGTGGTCGCATGGGTCGGGTCGCACACCCTGTTGTCATCATTTTTGCTGCCAAGTCCTCTCTGCATGGCGAAGGGATCAGGGTTGGTGGTTGCATAGAACGCATTGCACGCAGGACGCCCTGTCGTCGCTGTGTCGTCAATGGCGCGGGATCGTCGGCGACGTTGCGATATCGGTGTCACCTGGTAAAGTAGTCGTGTTGGATTGCCGTCATCGTCACGGTCGCCGTTGTAAAGATCCTCGTCTTGCCGTGGGTGGCATTGTCGTCGTCGTCCCCGCTGTCTCCTTGCCTTGTCCTCGATGCGTGGCGAACTTGAACCAATACATCTCAATCAATGTCCTGGACGTCAACAGCAACATCCGCAGTGAACACTGTGCTGCCGAATTCAGCCTGTATGACAACACAGTTCAGCACTGATAGCAAGGCAACGATATACCAAATCATCGAAGCGGCCATTAACAGACTAACCGTTGAGGCCGATGACGAGGGAGAAAAGAGCGACCGTCGCGTCGATTTTACGACGAGGGACACAAGGTAGAATCCGGCGAACCACTGGCAGGGCGGTACGATCCAAAACCCAAGCAGTATCTCGAGCAAATATAAATAAACATAAACGTTAAAATGAACAACTCCCCCCACACATATTCAGCATATGCATAGTACGGTCAGGACCTTGCAAATTTCCATCACTCCGCTCGCCTTGAAAACTTGAGACTTGCGGATGACGCAAGGCCACACGAGCATGACTTGCACGGGCTGGATGCGCTGGGAGATGAAGCGGACGCGTTGGCAGCATTGCGATGCATCAAAGACACTTGGGATGTGCTGAAGAAGCTGCCAAACACGAGCACGAACACTCGGAGCAGGGTGAGGAGGACTTACCCTAGATAGCTCCAGACGAGCTGAAGGAGCCGAAACGAGATACGGCGGCGCGGGGGGATGCCCAAGGCGTCCAGGAACGCCCCAGATGCGATGTAAATGAGCGCGTCCATGCAGGTAACGCGCTATGTCAATATAGGCCACCAGGAGGCTGTAAGGGCGAGCATGACATGTTGGGAGCCGTCGAGGCTGATTCGGGCCAGGAAAACGCTGTCGAAGACGGTATGTGTGATAGGATAGGCCCGAGGAACGAGTGCGCTAGTAGTAGCTGAAGAAGACACGGGTTAGCGCTAGCAGTGCAAATGAACGACAAGGAACGTACCTAGACCACCCAGCCAACCTCCCAGCCATTCCAGATTACTTGCCGACCATGTCGATCCACCGCGGGGTCGAGGACGTATGAAAACGAAGCCTGGAAGGTGTCAGTCATACAGTTTGACTCAGCACAGCGAACGGCGATGTCCAAGCCATACCGGATGATTCGGAGACATGCACCAATTAAGGACCTTGGGGGAGTTGTCTTCAGTAGCTTGCATAGGCCAAAGATGTCGCGCACACTTTCGCAGCATGACCCAAATGCATACAAGTGGAAGACCTTCAAGCGTCAACACCAAGTTGAGCAGCAAATCATTATCAAGTCGGGTATCGTAGGTTAAATGTGATTTATATAAAGGTGTGGAGTAAACTGTGTCAGCCTCATTGCCGACTCGTCCCGCGGACTTCTATTGACAGTCCTCTAAATCTTCCTCGCTGCGAGCCAGATGTGTCCTCGCACTCTTCTCCACCTTGCTTAGGTGTGCGTGCTACTGACCGGGAGTTTGGCAACTTTTCGAGTATCAGCCTCGCCACTGGAGAGTACGAGGTATCTTACCAGCCGCACCAGCAATCTTTATTCCATTAGGGTCGACTGCCTTCGCAGGTACGCCGACACTTTGAGATGCACGCGTGCTCTTTCCAACGGGACTCGCAATACAGGCATCATTGGACACCGAGATCTTGAAGCCGCTCTTGCACTTATGCACCAAACATTTACCATCCTTGCATGAAGCCTCATCGACGCCCGGCAGATCACGACAGTTGACCCCAACAGTGGGGGAACTGTCGAACGGTGAGGCCTTGACGCAGCCACCGCCTGACGAAGGTCATGGTCAATTGACATGCTAAGGAATTAAAACGTCGAGGTGACATACACGTGTTCGAATCAGACATTACGTCGGTGCGCTTGAATGCTTTGTCAGACGTTGCGCCGGGGACGCCACACGTCGTCAGGTCTTGGGCGCCACGGCGGGAAGGGGGTGGTGTCGTAGAGCAATCGGAAGAGAACTGACCGCATTGACCGTTACACTCCGTCAAGTGCGGAGGACAAACACACGACGAAGCATGGGACGGGGGTAGTGCCCAGAAACCGTTCCCACACACAAAGTCGCACACGTTGTTCTTGGTGACGGAAGGCCTGGCGTGCGGTGGGTAAGTGCACTGCACACCTCCTTGCTTAATCTGTCCATGGTATAGCATTAGGGACGTGCTTCGCGCTGTACAGAGATATGAGACTTTACCATGTCAATGACGGCCGCTTCGACCTTTGCAGCACCAACGACCTTGATGGCAGCTTCGGTAACACTGTAATGACTGACGAACGTTTTCACGCGCGAGACACAGAGACCCATGTGGAGGTGACCCGCAACATACGGTTTGCCTGAATGGCATTAGAACCCGCAAAGTAGAAAGAGGGTGAGTCACTCACCCTCGACCTCGACGTCCGGGAACACAAGGTCTGCGTCAAGGTTTGCGCAGGTGTCTGTGTTTTCGCCACGTTTGACCGGTAAACGAGCGAGTGTGGTCGAAGCCATGAGCAAAGGAGCGACGGCGGCGGCAAGGGCAAAAAACCTCATAGTGCTGAACGAATGTGGATGACCTAGAGAAGGAAAGGAGAGGGAAAAGGAGTAAAAACTTGCCAGACGAGGTGGAGCCTCCTCAGCTTTTATATTGAATCGGTTAGCGGCTTCACTCGATATCACATTCGCGCTTGCGGTGAACTCACAGAAATGCCGTCACTAATATAATTCAATGATGACGACACACACCTTGTGGGTCCAGCTAGAACCTCTCGACCACCCGCCTGCCACTGCGGCCGCCAGCGCATGTTTTTGCTTTGAAAAAAGCCGGTCCATCCAGAGTGGCTGGTGGTTTGATTAAGATTAGTGTGTCTCGTGATCGCGACAGTTGTCTTTGGTCGTTTGGTGAGACAATTACTACGGTCAACTCTACTATGGGTTCTGCAAGCGACGACTTATTGGATAATATTTACGTACCCCGTATTCCACTCCAATCTTTGACAGAGTGCCGAAACAATAAAAAACATGGAGGAAGGCCAACATATTCTAGTAGCCCATCGCAAAATTTGACTAGATCTAGTGTCTAGAACATCAGAGGATCTATGAAAGGATGAGTATTAGATGCTCTAACGTAGACCGTCTGTGCCATATCGATTCAAAGTTAATGGTGCACACCAGCCGGATGAGATGAAATCATACCACTGGCAGGCCAAACATGGAATGTTATGGCGGTGGGTACTACTAGTAGCAGGGATGTGACGTCACGCGATCCGTGACGATCCCTCAGGCTACTAGTATTTTCCACGGCCCTCCGGGCACACCTGGACCTGCGGCAAGCCTCAGCATTGGTATCGTGGGCAATGTCACAGCACGCTTTGTGTGATTCGGTACTACAGTTTACTCGAAGGTGCTACATGTGAATAATGCCAAGGATGTTCACCCCCAAGGCCTCCCTATGGACCATGACCCTTGTAAATCAAGTTTGAGCTACTCCCTTGGAAGGTCGTTGTCTAAGCTCATGAGCAATGGGGCAAAGATCGTCACTCGCAAAGAGCTGGAATTGCTCAACCAGTTTGCTTATACAAGGCGCAAACACAACAAGCAAACATCCAGCAGGGAGAATAGAGCGATGATCGAGTTTGCCATACATCACCAGATAGTTGTGTCTCTGTATACTGTTGCACAGCACTGCACATTGCAGTGCAGATACACAGCTCCACAGCCAGGTCCCCCTCTGTACTGTTCTGTACAGGTGCTGTACAATGCTATATAAACATTGTACTTTGTATAGTGCTACACAGATACACACCCCTGTATAGCACCACACAATTGATGTGGTCTGTACAATGCCAGACAAACATTGCACTTCATACAGTGCTACACAGATATACACTCTGTACAATGCCAGACAGCTCTGTCAATAAACCAACTCACTGCATACAAAACTTTCCTAGGACAATATGTTGACCACACTGAAGGAGAGAACACATAATTCCATTCCAAATTGTCATCACATAGGAGCAAGCTGATACTCATCCTCAGATCCCATCTCGTCTACATCTACCCCTCCTCCCATCTCCACTCTGAAAATATATCATCAGTATTCAACCAAATTTACCAGAAGATGGACCAACCTAGCCTGCTCCGCCCAACTGTCCAACTGGTCCTCAAACTGTGGCCCTCCTTTCTCGTCCTTCAACACAGCTCCAACCATTCTATGGAACTGTGCATAGCCCTTACTATCCAAGGGCTGACATAACATAGCCAAATCACGAATATCACCATGCTGTGCGAGACACCGGAGTACTGCTTGAATCTATTCGTCCGAGTGTTATCCTCGTCACATAATATCAGTGTGTATGCACGACGTACCCCTGTGGCAATCAGAGCAACAGCTGCCGGAGGAATGCTCTGTTCGAACTCCTTGGTAGTCCCTAGACATTTTCGACTCCTACCATAGTAAACCTCGCAACACATGTGAAAAAGTGCATTGTGGGCGAAGTTACATTCGACACCCTGTAATGTGTCAAAAGCGGACACTTGAATCAGTGACAACATACCTTGGAGTCATTACCACGAAGGAACATAGACCGGCGTAATAGAGCAGTTGCTTTCGCCTTTACCCAGTTGATTGCTTCTTGCGGCGACATCTCCGACGGTGGACCAAACTCGTAGATGGATGGAGCATACTGAATTGACAATTTCTTGAGCTCAGAACGAAACGTCGAAGCATCATTAAAGATCTGGATGACATGTCAGCCAGTAACGGTGATGAGACCACAACATACTAGAGTATACAACTCATACTGGTAACGCGGATAGATATCAGTGGCATCCTCAAGCACGCGGCCTTCTCGCTTGAATTGTTTCAGGATCTGATTGACTATATCGCGTATGATCTTGTTTCGTGCGTAATTTCGATTCGGGTAAGCATCCGCAGCGGCTAGATAGACTCGCCATTCGGTTTTCGCAGCATCAATCAATTGCTTCCACATCTCGGGCCAGAATTCACGTTTCTCGGCATCTTTGTTGCGCCCACTTCCGAGTCGACATGGCACAACCGGGTCGTCATCCGCACCAGAAGATTCTGAGCCACCATCACTCTCAGAGTGACGTGCAGCCAAAGTCGTGATATTCTGATGCGATGGCGGGCGAGGAAGGCCGTTGCGTTGATGATGTCGCTGGAGAACATCGAACTCGTTCCTGTTGGTCACTCTTTGAGATTCCTTCATTCCCGGTTTCGCCGCATGTTGGTTCCTTGCAGGTTGGCGAGAAGATGAGCCATCATCTGGCTCATGTGCTGGAAAGAAGTCAGTAACGACATGTATGTTGTAGAGATACATACCTTCGGAAGCTTTGTGACGGTGATGGGCAAATGACTTCGTCGAGGGCATAGTGGATGGCATGCGGGACGACTCGCGCCGTGCTAGAGGAGAAACAGACTACGTTGGTGAGGGCGTAACTCGAGTTGATCGACGTACCTCGAGGTTCCCCGTGGTCATCACGCTGCATCTGGCGTGAAGACGAGCTTGACTCATGAGCTGAAAGGAAAAGAAGTTAGTGTGGCTCGAGTCGAAGGTAGTGACGCACCCCGGGAGTCTCCCTGGTGATCATCACGTTCCTGTGGTTTGCGGGAAGATGTTTCGCCTGTTGGAAAGATAGGGTAGTAACAATACGCTTCCAGTAGAGTGCATACCTCTGGATTGTCCGTGGTGATTGACACGTTGCTGCTTCATCAGCTTCGCTATAGACTTGGAGGAAGACGAATCATGAGAGTCGGCCGACTGACGCGCTGGAAACAGAAAACTGAGCGACAACACGACGCGAGTAGAGCCATTACCTTGGGGTAGGCGGTCCACCCGTGGCTGGCCATTTCTGGTTGCAGGCGAATTGCGGAAAGTGGAGTCGTCTGCGTCACCAGCCGGATAGCGATCTGAAGAAAAGAAAGCAGTAAGAACACGGCAATACTACGTAAGTGCTGTACTCACGATCAGCTTGCTGTCTTGTCTGAGGTCTCGTAGACGAGTGGGAGGAAAACCTGTATTCTAAAAAAAAACAATGGGTAATGGCGTGGCTGTATTAAACCTACACACCGTTTTGTTTCTGAACGACTTGAGGCAGCTCTTCGTCTGCGGCACCCTGAGGAGACACGTTATCGTGAATTTCACCGGGTTCATTGAGGTGATCTTCATCGTTGGCATGTTCGCCATCTACCGCCATCCGTTCTTCGTGCGACTGCGATTCATGATAGCTTTGTCCGTCATCACCTACTGTTAGATCAGTTTCGTTAAATCCCAAATGCAAACTGCGTACCGTCGGTAAATGTATACCCTTCAGGAGGCAACGCATCCATCCATCGGTAGCCTCGACGGGGCTGTTCATCGCCTGCATCGTCAGGATCATTAGAGAACCCGAAGCGGGAAGACTTGTCGGCCGGCTGAAACGCGGGCTGTTCCTCAGGGCCGCCCGACTTCCGAGCTTCAGCGACCTAAAGTCGTTTAGTGATTGACAGCTTGTCAGTATTAGGGTCACAACCTTTTCTTTGCCCCCTTTTTTGTTTTGGCTGCAAGCACGTGTTTTCGGTCTCGGCGCCATTTCGTTCACCGGTTCATCCGGGGGAATAGGAGCTCCAGTTGCTTTTCGCTGATATTGAGTAATGGCCTGCCCTACCTTTTGTAGCTGGTGCAAGGAGCCACCCTTGCCAGCTCCTATACGCGCAGCGTAACGTCGTTTCGTTGGCTGGTTTCGTTCACCGTCGGATAAATTCTCTGCTTCGCGTTTCTTGCCCATGCGATGACAGAACAAGGGTGAGAAGTTTTTCAGCTGTTATAGGTAAAGAAATGAAAACCTGACCAAACATGCTTAACTCAAGTCCGTCCAAATTCGGCAGCCGCGACAAAGAGCTTGCCGTAAAGGTGGATGAACTTGAAGGATGACTTTAAGTTGAGTGAGCTATCATTACGCGTGTCTGCGGAGCTAAGGTAGTACGAACGAAAACGACTAGGATAAGTGGTCGTGACAGATGGCAGACGTCAATATCTCAAAATAGGTGAGCAAAAAGCATGCCTGCTCAATGAGAGGCCCGGGTGGAGCAACTTGGATTCCGTGCATGCCATTGATGTTGGAGAGTGGGCTCGCAGCGTTGATCAAAGTGGAGGCGTTGGAGAAAGCGATGGATGGCGTATCCAATGACGAGTTGGCACCGTATACGTATGAGGTGATCCCAGCGCCAGGCCCGGGCGGGGTGGTGTCGTTGCATTCCACAGTGACGGATTGAAAGAGGGCATAAAAGTGGCCTGGAACGACCGTGAATTACAAGGAGGAGCGTAAACGGTGTCACTTACCAGCTGATATGTAGTCGGGGTCTGACCAGTTGATGGTACCTCCAGCCCACTGAACAGTGCCATTCGGTTCCGATGGGATACCGGCTGGCCAAAGGCTATGCAAAGATATGAGCTTCATCAGACACATCTATTCGTAGTGGTCCCACCTGAGTTGGATCCGGCTAGGTGTGTTTGGGAATTGGGTGATGCCGGTTACATTATTAACGCGATCAGCAGCTCGTATGGTCCGCTTGACATTGCCGTCAGCCAAAAAAGTGAGGGAATCAGGCTGCCAGTCAATCTAATAGAGATATTAGAACTGCGATGCATTGTTGGTATGTCATTGGGACGCACAGTGTAGTCATGCCAGTTGGCGTACGTGTCTGTGATTCCGCCGGTTTCGGTGACACCGTTGGTGACCGAGGCTATGACGCGAATTTGTGAGCAGAAACAGGCGGTACTTTTGGGACGTACGAATGATGCCCTGCCAGAAATAGTTGGTTTGACCTTGGGTAGTCTGGTTTCCAGGGAACTCCCAATCGATTTCATCTTTGATATCACTCATGGTAATGAACTTGAAGGCAGTGACAACACCAGCCCAACGGCCAGTCTTCACTGCGAAACAAAAGTCAAGAATAGGGATAGGGAAAGACGGAGTGTCATACATCGAGCAGTGATTCGGCCATAGTGGACATAGCGTGTGGACGACAATAGGGTACCTCCACCTTGCTCTGTGAGGGTGAGAGCAATAGCGGCCTTACCGTCTGAGGTGGTATTGATGAAAGAGCCTTGCTGGAGCACCCAGTCTGCTGAACGTTGCAAGATTGTTGTGTATACACTCGATTGGAACTTACCATATTGGCTAGCATTACCATCGAAATAAGTGTAGTTGGATAGGATGCGAGACGTGTCAGAAAGAGTATACTAGGCAGTAAAACTTGAATTAGGTGCGGTGCTCGTCGTGTGAGGCGTCTTTTCTCACATTGGCGTTCTGGCACACGGGATTCGGGGCACACTGGGAGGCGGAGAGCGAGTTGGAGCCTAGGGGGTTACATCCTCCTAGACAGTACTGCTGTTCGTCAGCACGGCGTGTCGGAGAAACACTAGCAGACTGACAAAACTGTTGCCGCAGAAGCCGTATGGACCTGGGAAGTGGACGTTGTGAGCGGTAAAAGAGTATCGCGGATATCGAACGCACTGCAACAGGGGAAGTCTGACGAGCAATGAGTTGTGACGTTACTGCGAGATCATCGTGAGTACACCGAAGAAAGTGTTCGTTACGAGTATACAAAGTACCAAGTTGCGCCCTGGGCTCAGGCAAGTACGGTTGGCAGCACGGAGGCCAGAAAGGGAACGAGGGCAATGAGAGCAAGCATAAAGAGAGACGAAGAAACGCGGCGCGCGAGCACACACATTGCGAATCAGTCCCGACTCGGACTCACTGACGGCTTGTAGTCTGACCAGTAGCACGCACTATTTTGGAATGATAGGGAATAAAAGAACAAGTAACAGTGGCAATGCGTAAAGAACAAGTGGTAAAATACAGCTAACAACTGCGTGACTTAGCTTTCGATGGAAAGGTAAGGGATGAAACAATCCGAAAGCCATGGTGTCGCATGGTGTCCCGGAGGCCACCGATTGTGTCATCTGCAGCATGCACTTTTTGCTCGGCAACCTCTGCCTGAATACAGCACAATCGTCTCAAAATGTGATGCTCCTGCGCCTTACACACAGCAAGGTGACGCTCTGCACGCATGACCTTTCGCCGAGCCATTGCCGCATGTAGCTGAAAATCAGCCTCTTCTTGCGACGCGGGCACCTGTATGATCGAAGAACAATGTCTGAACCCTGACAAGCAAAGAGAAGCTCTTCACACACCTGGTCACATAAAGGTAACAAATCGAGGGGGTCACGCTGACTGGATTCTCCGTCACTCTCCGTGGCACTGCCGGTGATGGACGAATCTGCGGTGGAGTGATCTGATTGTGGCGACCCTGGGAGCCTGAGGGTTCGCTTTTTACGTTTGCGACTAGGAGAGTACGAGTAAGTCGACATGGTGTGCGACTGTAGTGTGTGTAGACAGAAAAGCGGTAGGCACGAAGCAACTTCACAGTAACGCGTCACGGTGCTCAGCGGGCCCACACTTCTCACACTGGCAGATCAACAATTACGTAAAGGATCAGACCCGAGCAAATATGATTGTGCCTGAATTTTCTACGGTAGGACAAAGCGCACGGAGACTCGTGGTTGAGTACAAGGGGTTATCCCGTCTCCGAGTCGGCGAGTGATGGATGGCGAAGAGGCGGAAGGCATAATATTATGTACGCCGCCAAACGGCACAGGCTGTGACAGCCTCGGACTCGGAGGGTGCGGCGAACAGGTAGTTGGTAGGGCTGTTGATTTCTTCGTCGAGGGAAGGGGGCTAGGGACAACTCGAAGTACTGGCACATTTCCTGTTCCATCTGTAATCGATCTCCTGTGATTGATCTCCCGTGATTGGAACATACCTTGCGGCACGCCATCGAGGCCAGGACTTGTTCAAGTAGGTGTCGTCGCGGGATCTTCTTTACTACTTGTGGGCTGTATCGAGGGGGCTTGGTTGACGGTGCCTGAGAGGAAACATTCACTGGAGGTTCGAAGACGAGTCTTGGATGGGCTCACCTGAGGATATGGACGGGACACGGGAATGGGAGACATTGTGGAGCAATAAGGGGAGGGGTGACTCGAATGAGGGTTGCTCCCGACACAACCGTGCCTTTGGGGGAAACTTGAACATCCAGAGTGGAGCTGTACCTAGACGTGACTGGCTGCAAGATTAGACGCGGATAAGGTGGAGAGTGGGTTCTTACAGACATTTGGTAGAGGTTCGGAATGAATCTGACCACCTTACCCAAGGTTCCAAAACCACATGCATATCTACAATACGGCGAAAGTCATCTGCAGCAAAGTCACTTTCTAAATATAGCCGTTCGAAACGATCGAGGGCGGCCCATGCTGAGTCAAGGGGCATGAATAGGGTAAGCTCCGGTGTGGAGTTGAGGAATCACTCGATATCGGGGTTGAGCACCTTCTGGAAGTAAGAAAGGGACTCGAGACCGCGGGCGACAACCA
>JBBPOD010000343.1:0-20893 GCA_038091255.1 Tylopilus intermedius | reverse complement strand
GCCCCGACATGGTGCGTCGCCGCGAGGACGCTTGGCTCGGGGGGAGACTCAGCCCGAGCATCTCGTACACATCGCGTTGCGCCTGCGCGAGCTCCATCTCCGCCGTTGTCGAACCAAACGAGAGGCCTGTCAGAGACACGCGTGCATCAGTCGACGAGCACGGCAGGGAAAAAGACAAAACAAAAAAAAAAAAACGTACCGGAGGACAGAGGAAACGCGGTCGCGCTCACCATCGTCGGGTGGTTCGGTAAACGCGGGACGGGCGGGACGTCTTCCAGCGCGAGCGACGTCGGCCGCGTGATATTGCTGGACGACCGCACCGATCGGTGTCGGCTCCTTGACCGCAAACCGGCCTGTGACCGCCGCACGCTCGACTTGCGCACCGCCGAGACGCGCACCGAGCGCCGGCTGCCTGTCGAGGACGACGCGTCAGCGTTCGGGTTGTTGACTTTGGCATCGCCACACGGGCACGGTGCGCCGTCGGCGATGCGATCGTGGAGCTTGTCATAGTCTTGCGCGAGCTCCTCGGCGTGATGCCATGCTTCATCGCGTTCCGTGCCGAGGACATCGAAGTGGTGTTGCAGCCGCTCCTTCTCCGCCATCTGTCGGACGAACAGCCCATTGATCTTGCGTACCGCCATCGCCAGTGCGCTCGTGTTATGGACGTCACGCAGGCTTTTGAGCTGTGCCATCTGAAGCACGAGATCGTGCATCTTGTCCGCGAGCCGGTCGAGCGTCAGCGATACCTCGGAGAGTTCCTCCAGCGTCCGCGCTGCTGTCGTGACGTCGTTGGCCTCTGCGCCCTCGATATGGCCCGCGAGCGCGCCCATGAGGATCCACTTTTTCCGCACGAGCGCCTTGTATTGGGCCTTGACGTCCAAGTGCTGCAACTCGAGACGCGTCATCTCATCCGCAATTTCCCCGTTCAAGACCTCAGGTCTGAGGTACCGGAGGGACGAACCCTCGGACGACTGCTGGATCGCCTGCGAGACGATCTCCTGGAGCTGCGCCGACGTAAATGTCCACTGCGCTGCCTCAAGCGTGAGTCCGCGCCATCTCGGTGGGGGTTCCTGGAACTTGGGAGGCGATTGTGAAGCGGCAGAGTGTAGCTTGCGCCAGGAAAATGCCGAACCGTCGCCGCTTCCGACAGACGATGTGGAGCCATTGCAACGTACACCAGAGAAGATCGAACCAAAGGCCTGTCCGGCTCCGCTCGGTTTTCGTGGCCCTATGGGGAGGGGTGGACGCGATCGGGCGCGGCTCCGCACGGAACCGGCCAGAGAGGAATTGGAAGCCTCCCGGCTACGCTGATAAGCAGGATCAGTAGAGGGTATTCGGGACAAGGGGGGGCTAGTATTGATTATTCTCTCTGAGACAACGGCATGGTAAGGTGGAGGGGGGAGGAGAGACGGTGAAGGCGAGTGTGATTCGGAGACTAATTTATCCGCTGCAACCGAGGGAGGGACAGTAACAACTACCGAGCACAGAAGTGGCTCATCCAGTGACGTTGATGGCGAAGGGGAAGGTAGGAATGATGATCCTCCAAGAGATGATGACGGGGGAGACAGCGGTGATTTGGACGCATGAGATTGGGTAATGGACGTACTCGCCGTAGAATTGGATGATAGGAGTGGGCTTGGTGATGATGAAACTGCAGATGAACTACTAGCCAACGCGGGTGAATCAGACGGGGATGTACGAGTCGACTCAGGAAGAGGGACAGAAGCCGGTGACTTGTCCGATGGATTAATAGCGGAAGCCGGGCCCGGGACGGACGAAGAGGGATCATCCGCTATGAGGATAGATAGCAAGGACGAACGTGAGTACTTCCCGAGTGCTTGAAGCGCTTCCTCTTCGAGTAAACAAGAACTCGAGGACGACATGTGGGCGAGGGGGTGGGGACGAAGAGCGGACAAGAGTTGTCGCGATTCCGTCTTGTCCGTCATTGAGGATTGACTTGTCTCGTCTAAAACGCTTGCATGATCGTCTACCGGCACGGGAGGCACGAGCTCCGACTCGGTTGGCTTCGGTGAAGGTATCTTTTGCCTGGACACCAAAGACGACCGAGACCTGCGGACCACGCCACTGCTATTGCCCACTGGTCTCCTTGCGGTTTTCATGCTGGAATGCAGCTTTCCTGACCGGTACGTTGCAGATTTCTGACTTGACAGACGTTTACGTGTCACTGGATTGTCAGGTTTCGCAAGGAAGGGATACCCCGGAGACCAAATTGGCGAGAACACCATTGGCGTCTCAGGAAAGGTTTGGTATCCCGCCGATGTACTCGACGACGTGCCTAGCTCCGGGCTGACGGTCAAATCATAATTGAGTAGTTCGCCATAGTCGTGCTCGGATGCCGCCGACGGTATACCATTGACCTGCTGTAAGGCAGTGCTACCGTCTGTCTGAGAATTTTCCCTGGCTGTGAAAAGGGTTCAGATTCAACTCTGGGGCCAGAGAGAGAGAATATATCTTACAGCCTTCACGAGCGGGGTTTCCTCCACCAGCCCTGCGTTTCCGTTGACCACGATTGGTGTCACCACGCTTAAGCAGCGGCGCAAACGGAACGATACACGAGGCACTCGAATCCGACTCGGGAGAGCCGACCACCATCGGATCAGGTGGCACAAAGTCAAAATCGTCCAAGCTATGGTCATCAGAGCTAAGTATAACCGATCCTTCCCGAGACGTATCTGGGGCATCGATAGGCAATGGTACCTCTACTGCAGTTTTAGGCCCATCGAACACACCATTCTTAGGGGCGCGAGAGCGTGGTGGGACATGACCCGTCTTCCGTTGCGGTTTCATGCTAGGGACAGCAGGAGCAGGGGCTTTGGAAAACGTAAATTTCGTAGGGGAGGGGACTTCCTTTATGCGAGCCATCATTCGGCGTGGCATTATAGCACCGATCGTCATCTCTGGAGACGTTATGTAAGCGTCCGACATCGGGTATTCCGACTCGGTGCTCGCGCCAGACTTGATCGTGGCGGGATGCTTTGATTCTGGTGGATTATTTGGCTCTTGTGGTGTATTGGCTAACGTTGCGGGTACCGGTGGGACAGGTGGGACGGGCGGGACTGGGGATAAGCACCCCGAGTCGGACAGGAAAAAAGAACCTCGCGGAAGGGTCGCAGAGTCCTGGCGTGCAACCCCACTCCGGTGTCTTGAGCCGCGGTGTTCAGTCGACGAGAGCACGAACGAAGAGGCCATCAAGGCACGCGCCAGAGTAGTTCCAGAGATTGAAGAGAGATTTTCGGAAACTGGAGGTGAAGGTGGATTCATAGGAGCGCCATTGGCCTTTGCCGGGGACTTCTGGGGAGGAGCAACACCGCCTGGAGCAGCTGAATGTCCTATCTGAACATTAGGCATCAGATAATCAGAATCCGGAATAACAATGGGCGCGGGGATCGATTTTTTACGAGTTGTTATTACCTAGAAGCAGAGCGTCAAAATCGAGCACGGTGAATTCAGACATGCTGCACTTACAGAAGTTATATTCTCCGAGCTAAGGGAGGGCGAGGGTGTCGAGTTCGCCCGACTCTCCTGCGTCAAGTTTATTTGGGTCACAGGAACGACCTTTTGGGCCGTAGCTTTCTGGGCGCGGTGTGTGGCGGGCTCTGGTGAGCCACCGCGACTTTTGAGCCATTCTCGGGGAAACCACTCCTCGTTAGAATTTGGGAAGTTAAGCACCACCACAGGCGAGCGCTGGGCGGCGAGGGATTCCTCGTTGATGTCAAGTACCACCGTCGGTGCGAATTGGGACAACTCGCTAGTCGAGGAGGCTGACTTCTGGTGAGAACGGGGCTCGATCGCCTTGTTGCTGACCTTGCGTTTACCATTTCGTCGAATGAAGTTCAAGTTGGAGAGCATCGTCCGACGCTCTATTGAAAACGTTAGTGTACGCACGAATAGGAAACGGCGAAAAAACACGAACCCGAAGACAGAACTAGTATTGCAGGAAAGGAAAAAAAGACGTTTGTGGGACCGGAGAGAGAGGGGATCACTATATTTTAACGTTCCTAGCGACACCGGCAGGCCGCATCACCCGAGTAATTTACCATCAAGGTTCCCTACCTACTCAGCGGCTCAGCCTCACCTACACAGCCTTGTAAAAACCCACAGGACGGCATAATGATCTCATATGCAGCGCCTGCTAGGGCAAGATGGGCTTGGTTGAGGTGACATGGCAGTACACAATGTTACCGTTTATGTAATTACTCACGCCCACTTTCCTAATCCAGCTTCAACACTCTCGTCCTCCCAGTCGCGTTTTTTCTATGCATAGTATGGCATGCCTCTGTATCTCAGATGGGGTCTCGTGTTCAACCCATCAATCTAATCTCGTATCAGTCAGTCTGACACGTACAGATGCGGCCCCAATTGCTGTCGATCAAAATAGTATGCGACAGACATCAGATCAATCACCAACTGCGTGACCGTGAAGACAGTGTCGCGTCGGTGCCGGGAGACCAGTTGAGTTATATAGCCAGTGCTCTCATCTTTCACCCATTGAATACAGTCCGTCAGCCCGCTCCAGCCATTTCTAGGGGATCGGATTGCGCTCCACACCCACTGAACCAACCAACCCATCCCTCTGATAGCGCCATCAGCCACTGCGCTTACATGTGCGATCATGCGCTGTACCCGTTGATCCGGGGTGATACTCTTAGCAACATGTTTCACCGATGTGACGGTGATCGCGCGTGGTGAGGAGTTACTCACTCAGTGGCAATGGTTAATGCACAAATGCTGAGGTTCACTGATGCAGTCCACTGCTCGTGCGCATCTTCCAACTCGCGCGTATGCAGCAACGCTGCATAAACCCTGTGAATATAGTTGACCAGCCCCAACAAATTCCACCTCCGACCCCTTCAACTTGAAGGTTTAAGTTCCCCATCCAGGATATATTGTCCATTTATATACGTACTCCAACGTGACATGACCCCCATCGTCTCAATTGACTGGGCCGTGATTCCGCATTGCAGCGCCAGTAGGCTCATCGGCGAACCGGAAGCGCTCAATGAGCAGACTAGGCGTCGCCTACCCTTTTTAGAGTCACTTTAAATTATGGGCATTTTGCAATGAGAGACTTGCAAAGTGTCGTCGAATGAGTACGTTACTTTGCGCTTGGCAGTCCAACCTGCTGGTGGACCTATGCGATAGATACGTTATCTCTCAAAAAGTACAGTAAAACATTGTCATTGTTTCACACGCAGTTGGAGCTCAGGTACCCCGCAAGGGCCCTCAAAATCTACCGAGGCGTCTAGTCACAACTGAAAGCGTTTCTGATTTCATGATCTACCGAGGCACCCATGCAGTCTGTCGACTCGCATTTGACAGAACGCGCCATTTCGTCCCTCCTCCTGTGTCCTTCATTCTAGAACGGGCCGGGGCACGACGCAAACGTGAGGCGATCGTGATTGATCTTTTCCACCAAAACCGTCCATCACATAATGGCGATGGCACCGGTGCGTGCCGTCCGAGGCTAAATCAGGGCTGTGTGGGACATGATTCACGGAGTACTCATGTCCAAATGACCCTCGCTCCACTTGCAGCGGAACACCGAGTGAGACGCCGTGCACATTCAGCCCGCGTGCTCATGATACAAGCCAGGGATCGCCATACTCGGTGCTCCGAGTCCGTACGACGCGATGGAGATCCCGGTGTCGGCTGATCCAACTGAATGATGTTGCCCCGCCTCAACTGAGAGATCATCGTGTCACAAAGCCGGCCCAAGTCGCCGTGCTTGTCTGAAGGATAGTCACATTGGCAACGATAGATCCTAGCATGATAACAGGGGGACGTGCCAAATGCTGTAGAGAGGTCCCCTTGCAGTGATTAACAAGTTACACCAACGTAGTCACAGCCCACACCCACCAGGTCGGAGGGCAATTTATCATGTTCTGAAGGCAATGCTCTCTGGCGATCAGCTGGCCACACCACGCTCGTGACCCACTGTGACCAATAGTCACCAGCGGCCAGCCTATCAGGCTCTCGGAAAAAGCCCACTGCCATGACAAGCCACCCATCATAAATCCAGTGCTGGCTGCTACGGCAGGATCGGTTAACGACTAGCTAAGCATACATTGCACCTTCTAGCCATGACTTAGGGGGGTATGGTTGCCAAGACAGCTACTTCCCGCAGTATGTACATACTAAATAATGATCTGACCGGTACCGGGGATCGACCAAAGGATCAGCCAGGCACAAGGGACAGAAGAGCAGAAACAAGATAATTATATGTATCTGATTAAGACGGACAGCGGTATGCACCTAGAGAAGAAGAGGATACGTGGTAACGCATAGTGGTTTGAGCTTCGATATAAAAATACACCAGGGAACCTGGATGGGCGGTGGAAGGTTGGGCTGCGAACTGAATGCGAATGCGTGGTGTGGTGAAGTAAGAAGTGGACAAGGAATATCCTTGTCAATTGTCAAATAACGAATGGAGGTGGATCGGGTGTTCAAGTTCCAGTGAAGCACTCCGTCCAGTGGGGTAGTGATTAGTAGAGATATATGCGATGCGAAATGCCGAAACGTCCATGCTGTGCGGCCAATGCAAGCCAAAAACTGAAAGCGGAAATAGAACGAAATGAACTGTGAGACAAAGTCAAAACAGCACACAACGGGTAAAACTCGTTTTGCTCACTAAATATATGATAGATCTCTCAACTGTGCCGAAATGGCTCGAGCTTTTCCAGTACTTCGTCCATGCTCTGCTTGGGATCAAAGTTGGGATTGACTGGGCTATCCGCGGTCATGGACCGGGACAAAACATCAGTACCCATGACTAAGCTTGATGCCGCCGAAATACGGCGGAGGGCTTTAGAAGCCCGCCTTTCTTCTTTCAGTCTCTGCCGCTCTGCCCGTGAGATCCTATCTATCCGCTCGGGTATCAGAGTTAGAGACGGTACTGTCGACAAGGAACTAGTCTCCGAAATGGAGGCGGCTGAAATCGATGTAGCAGAGCTCGATGCACCCGAGTCCGCCGCTGCCATTGTGATACCTCCGACTTTCCGTCCGGACATGAATGGATGATGGCGCAGATGCTCCTGATGGTGGGAAGCCGCCACCGAAGCTGATGGCAAAGTGGATGGCGCTGGGATGGCATCAACTGCATCACCATCCTGAGTGCTCAGCGATGAGCGTGCAAGGTTGGTGGCGGCATCGATGTCGCTGACAGCGCCATTGTGTATGACAAGCCACCGAAGCCCTTCGATCTCACGCATCTTCTTTCGGACGTTACGTTCCAGCTTTTCGATGTTTTTCGTCATCGCCACACGATCGTCTTCGTAACGTTTGGTGAGGGTGACGATATACTCCTGAAGTTGAACGTTTTTCCTCCGTTGCTGGGAAAAGGCCTCTCGCAGCTCATCGACGGTCGCGTCTTGCATAGCATCAGAGTGCGACCTCGCAGAGCGTGGAGGGGACGAATGGCTTGGCTTTGGGAGTGCCTGGACAGGAACAGCAAGGTTTGTCGTGATGGACAATGTGTTGGCCCTGGGTCGTGGAAACGCTACACGATTAGGCGAGTACGAGGGAGCCGAACGTGGTCCCAATACAGCAGGGTTGGGAGTGACGGGTGGGGAAGGTAACGGAGCCGAGGGTGGCGGGCCGCTTGATGCCCTTGTTACGCTGGATGACGAATGCTTGGATTTCACGCTCGGAGGTCTGGGGACCACGGGCGAGAGTTTGAATGCAGGAGGGGAATAAGTCGAGTCATTAACTCGGGATGTGTCGGTGTCGCTCCCAGAAACACTGGTGTTGCGGCGATGACGGCTACGTCGATCATCCTGCGAGTTTTGACGTGTTCTACCGCTATCCACCCTAGCTGGTGACGGGCGCGTAGAAGGACTTCTCGACCCCTGTGAGGACAGAGATGCTAGCTCGGTGGAGTAGCGAGGAAGGCTGCTTTTGTCAGTCAATAACGACCGTGGGGGAGCGATGGTCGATGGGGGTATGGGAAAGTGAAGGGGCGGACCCAGCGGTGTAAGTGGTGTAAGCGGTGTCGTTGGGGTGAGTTCACCGCTTTTCCTCGGAGACTCCCCGAGGTGTAAATGTGCCGATGTCGCGGAAGAAGTCGTCGGAAACTGTTGAGGCTTCTTAGGCTGATCAGGAAGGGTGAATAGATCAGAAAAGTCCTCTTCATCTCCGTTCTCCGTGGCAAGAGTGAAAGGTCCTCGCAAGGGCCGAGGGGTGGTTGAGCGACTTCGCAAGCTCGAACGCTGAGATTCGATGGATGGAGCTCTCACTCGGGGGACAGGGGGCGAGAGAGCGGCCGGAGAGGGTAGGGGAGGGGCAGGCACAGCAAGCTTCTGATTCACAGAATGAAGAACCTTGCTATTTCTGGCTGGTGATCGTAAAGGAGTGAAATGGGCCGCGAGCTTGGACCCAAGCGATGGAGTATGGGTATCCATCATGGACGAGAATTTGGAGGGTAGGGGCGGTTCCGCAGGTAGACTCTGCGACGATGGCGTGATCATGAGTACCGCGTGTCTAAAAAACTAGGAGTCAGCTCATATGGCTTAAAGCAGAGGGAAACGACATCAATGGTTCCCAATTTTGGGAGCAGCCTAAGGAAGTCGACAGCTGGTCCCTTCCGGCTTCTAATTCAAGGCTTCGCCTCGCAAGACGCGTGCAACAACCAAAACGAGTGATGTCAACTCACCCGTTCCCGAAAGAGCGGCGAACAGTGTTCACCGGAATGTTCGAATAAGCCGCACTGCCAACGGACTTTCTCGACATTGGCAAGGCAGGTATACCAGTCTGTTCCACAGGCCTTTTGCGACCCAAGAAAGGGAGCATCGACCGCCGACTCGAAGCCTTGGTTACTGCAGGTTTCTCTCCTGGTACCGGGGACGAGGACGGACTAGACCCAGTCCCAGCACCTGTGCGGGGAGTCTGTCGAGCGCCATTTGCAGAACGAAAAAGTTCAACGATGTCCTTAGACCGGGCGCGCTGCGCGGAGAAAACGTCCGAGCTGCCCATCCGACCCCGCAATTTCAACTTGAAGTTGGGTTTGGGGACACGTCAGGTCAATGACGCAGAACACCACGGATGATACTGGAGAGAAGAAATTGGGCCAAGAGGAGAACACGCAACACGAAAATAGCGTGCTTTTCGCCTAGGAGTATAGAAGTTTTTTTTCGAATCAAATACATTTGTGTTATCAAAACCTTGTTATGGACCCACAAAACTGGCATGACGTACCGGCGGCCAGTCGGGGCAGGTCACTGAAACAATGAACGGAACGCTGCCAAGCAGCAAGGATGGAGGTCGCAAAGGTATGCCGTGGATTGGCAACGAAGGTTTGTATGTGCCATATGCCTTTTGTAATGGTCTTGAGACACAGCTTCTTCAAGTTGACGGGAGGGGTTCATATTTCCCGATACTACGCGGCGTCCCTCATGAAGCTCAAGTCGGAGCGGCCCTGCAAGTCATCATCGCTTAAACGGCGACTCAAGTTCCGTCAAGCTTCTTTTCCGACACTTCATTTGGTCAGGAATGATGACCGCACGTACAAGGGAAGAAAATAACAATACAACAATAACAGTTGGAGAAAAAACAGTAATGCGCTTGCGTAGCTGACACAAGGGCGCAAACATCCATATGCCCATCAAAATCTGTGGGAAAACGATGGAATTAAACAACAGCACATGAGCATTTCATTCGTAATTTTAGCCATTCGTCAGCGCCCATTTCAAGTTTGTCCAATCATAAGCGGAACCTGGCCTTGCACCCTCAATGACCATGATTGGCCCTTGACCTGGTGCGGACCGCGGGACAAGCTCGGGGCGGATAGGTCTTGCCAGCGCTGTGAGTGGCAGACCCTGAAATCAGAAACACGGCATGTCAAACCTAGTGTTGGAAGGTATCCGTACCTCGGGTGGCGGCGTTGTTAAACTCGCTTGTGCTGAGTTAGGAAATTAGCTATTAAACCACATTACAACATTCCCCTAAGACGCACCCATCACGACGCAGAAAATAGCTGTGTTTTTCTACTTCGTTCAAAGAGTACCGTACTGAATGTTCGACCTGCAGAAGCTGAAAACAATTCCAAGTAAGATGCTAGCCAAAGCAACAGTGGGAACGCTAGGAAGACTAGACATACTCCGTCTAGTAGGTCCACAACAACTGAATCGAGGTTCTCAAATCTCAGGTACATTTGTTCTGTTTGACATGGGCTCTGGGTCCAGGCAACATACGCATGCACGTCCTCTTCGGCGTCAAAAAGTATCTGCGGACAAGTCTCGTGAGTTTGATTCAGAAGCCAGGAGCGGCGCTTCTTTACTTCATGACCCCGGGACTCTAGCTCAAAAAGGATACATCCGAGAGCCCACCAGTCAACCGCACTGCCATAATGCTGTCTGCGTTGGGTTGGCATTCCCTTATTCCGCAGCACTTCTGGAGCCATGTATGACGGAGTACCTAAGAACTCTTTTGCTCCATCCTGACCTAAGTGGGCGAGCCCGAAGTCGATAATTCGGATGTTCTCGCGGGTATCGATAAGGATATTTTCGCTTTTGATATCGCGATGAACGATTAACATCTCGTGCAGGGATTGGATCCCAAGAGCCTGTCGTGAATGAGAATGACACTCGGTGTCAAGGGCTAAATAGACAAACTATTTGTGCCATCCATCGGCGCGCATGCAGTTTGCACCTCTCCGGTTGGGCAGAGAAATACGAGGCAAGGTCGGTGGCCATAAGTTCCTGAAATAGACACTGAGCCGGTTGTGCGTGAAGGGAGAGCCTACGACTCACCATTGCAAAGTAAACTTGGGCACCATGCTGAATGGATCTACTTAGCTCTATGATGAATTGCCTGCCTCTCTCTCCCCTGTTTGATTTCACCATGCGTCTGAACGCGTTGAGTTCCGTTCGGACGGATCTCAACACGTTCGGGTCCCGCAGAGGCTGGTACATTTTGAGACACAATAGTCGGCCAGTGCTCCGATCTTTTGCCGCCCATGCAGCCCCAAATCCTCCGGTCTGGATACAATACATGAGATCAAATGGTCCGTGTACAGGGAAGACGGATCCGGGAAATGGGGTCGGGGGTAAGCTGGAGTAATTGGTGGCAGAACAGAGAGGTGTGTTTGGAGATGCGTTATTGTCATCCCATGTATCACTTTGTTTGTTTTTTAGAAGCGGACGCGCCAAGAAAGGGAGGAACTGGGTGTCGGTTGTCAGCGAGTTGACTTCCTTGAAGTGGCATATTGAGACTCGGAGTGGAGGACGATCACCAGCCTGTGACTGACTAGCATCGTCAGTGAGGACCGCAGTGAATGTGGCATGCTTTCCAAAGGTGGAGAATGGGAAAGGCTGATGCGAATAACCAGGAGGTGATAACTTGAATGTGACTGGAGCGGTGGCAAGGCGAAGAGACAACATCCCCGGGCGCAGGATAAGATGACGGATCAACACACCACGAAGCAACCCAACGAAAGTCTCGGTCGAGGAGCCAGCATTAAATAAAATCCGTGCATGTGAGGAGATGTGGACCAGATAATAATGGCCGGCTTTGACGAATGCACCAGTGCCACCACGCTTTTATAACTGTGAAACACAAAGGTGGAAGCCAATGTGGATGTTATACTGGATGACCCAAGGCACACTCCACGGGAAGGGCAGCAGGCAGAATCCACAGAGACTGAATTTGGGCATGTGGAGTGGTACGATCGCGAGCACTGATAGTTCTAGCGTGGAATGATCATGATCAGCAGTGAACATGTACATTGAGTTTAGAGCTCTCCGTTGTGGAGGTTCGCCAACGTGCCTGATGATGATGTAGCCTAGACGGAGAGTGGAAGGACAGGGGGAGACCGTGACCCTGAGTAACACCTAACCATCACCATACTAGTTACCCGTGAAGGCCCGGTTCAGCCAGCCGTGATGTCCACCTCCCCTCTGGCGACACCGCACTCACAAACCCTCCGCCGCAGTACCGAAAGTTATGGCGAGAGGGCCCTACGAAAGCTCAAAGAAGAACCTCTCGTTCCCATTGGTGCGTTTCCGTCGTTGTCGTTTTGAGCCCGTCTTGAAGTCGTTGCATCTCGGCCAAAGGCACGTTCCTGACGGTCGGAGCATTCACCATGGCTGTGATCAAGCTCAGGCGGCGAGAGTCTCGCTCGCTCAACCAATGGATGCGCGTGCGAGTGGCTGCACAAGCGTTTACGATCGCTGCCGTCTGCGCGTACTGCTGGGGTCCAAGCAAGAAGACAGGAATGCAGACCCCCGAAGAAATCCAAGCAAAACGAGACCAGCAATTTGACAAGGAAAAACGGGAGTTCCATGATCGTCTCAAGGTTGCCGAGGCAGAGTGGAAGGAAACGCGGAGCAGCCTACCAGGAGACACGAAACAGTGATGCATGCGTTATGCATGCCTAGATGTATTACTCTCTTCACCCTACCTCATCGCTCTAGTTGGTATGCTCGATGCATTGCGACCGAGGCAGGTACTTAGGTATCCCCTCTCTTTCAAACGTCATTCTGTTGTTCCACTGCGAGTCGCCAGCCACCGTACACTTGGTTCACAATCGCACTCCGGCGAAGCACCTCCAGCTCCTTGACAGCCTCGTTGTACGCCAGGGAAAGCTTCACTGGGTCCTCTTCGGTCTAGGGAACGTTAAGCGTCATCCTTTCACCAACGGTCACCGCGCACCTGCATGCCACGGAAGGTCTCCCTTGTCCTCCACACGAAATAGTTGCGGAAGTTATAAGAACTAAACGACTTTGCTGCACGGAGCGTTGAGCCGTAAAGGCTGAGAATTGCCTTTGGCGATGGCGGGGCAGCCATGTCGTCAGGATTGAAATGTGGGAGGCAAGGAGACGGTGAGAAGCGGCTTAGCGCAGCGCAAATTGGGAAACTACCAGCCACGCAGCTGACAGCGTGTGCTCTAACATTTAGGCCTTTGCAAAACATAATACTGTATCTCCGAGAGTCTCCGTTTATTCGTGATGCTGCTCCTCAACCCTCCAATATCCGCTTTAAAATCGGAGCAACCTGCTTGCGAGTGGCTGTCGCATTTTCCTGCTGGTATACACGCGCGACGAGGCCCGCCGCGGCGCTGAATGGGGATGCCTCAGCGGGTGTCCCAGTCTGTTCGCCGACTGAGCCCTCTTCGTCAATGCTTCCCCGCCCAGCCTCATCTTCCTCGTCTGCCCTTCCCGGGTGACCGCTGAAACCATAACGTTTGAACTTGGTCCTCTTGGTCTGTAAAACCTCGCTCCCTTCGAACCCCTCAAAGAGAACCTGCGGGAGCTTAGGTCCACACACGCTCTGATCGATCACCCACATCAACTCCCGCTTGGACTTGCCATGCTTACTCTTGTAGGTGGTAAGCACACCGAGAACCGAAAGGCCGCGCTCTTTGATCCATTCTTGAGTGGCAACGACTGCGGATGCCGGCGATGGCGAGAAGAAGGAAGAAAGGGGTAGCGGAACGGTAGCCAAGCCCGCCTTTATGGATCGCAATGTCTCTCCACAGATAAGCGGAGAGAGGTTGATAAGGTATTCTTTGTAATCTCGTCGAAGTAAATCTCGGGTACTGAGATGAGACAGTGCGGCCTTCTTAGCGCTGAGCGTGTCTGAAAGGAACCGAATCCATGGATGGTTGGGAATATCAACGGAGATTTCGACGCTCTCTGCGGCAAGTTTTTCCGAGGACGGTATATGGGCTCGAGGAAGAAGCCAGGCGGATGCCTGGTAGTCTACATTGATGGCCTTTCCGCCCTTTCGCAAACCATGGCTGTCGATGACGATTGCGCTCAGTAAAAGTGAGGCTAGTTCTGGGGGTATCTGGAGCGTTGGGTATGACATGACGACTCTCGTGACGAGCGATGCGCAACTTCCTGCTGGCTCAACTATCCTCGGTGAGGCCGTATCATGATACTTTCCTTCGTCCTCGTGGTGATCGACTATCGCTGTGACTCGCGAACCAGGTGCAGTGTACGTCGGGGGAAGATTGTTCTGGTCCACCAAGGCGTAGTTGTTGCATAGATTCACTTTGGGCAAATCTTCCGAACAAAGCAGCTCGTTGAAGTTCTCTTTGATACCTACTAATTGTAGCGCGTAGAGGTTCTCTGCCCTGAGAGAGAAGTCCTCGCGTGGGGTGGGGATAAAGGCGATCGCCTTCGTATCGGAGGTTGCTTCATGAGACAGAAGCCACGCAAAGCCAATGGAGCTCGCGAGGCTATCTAGATCTGGATGGAAACACAGATCAAAGAACAGAACACCAATGAGACTGGGTATGCGTACCCCCTGCTTCATTCCCCATAACCATCGTCCAACCGTTGCCCCCGTCGGCAAGGAAGTGCGTCTTTTGTTCCAACAGATAAGCTGAGAGACTACTCGTGGTTGACATTGTTCTTTGGACTTTCCAACCAAAGGGAGACGTGAAAGCTAGGAGTCTGGGGTGATTTATCGAGCTAAAAAGGGTACGTTTGGACGGAGCGGCAATGGAGAATGGTTTTGCTCTAGAGGGTGGTAGAGATTGACGGGTTGGATGGCCGCAGCCAAGGTGCTTGCCGATTCTCCCTGTTGCCGTCCTGCGACTCGGAACTGCTCCTAGTTGACCACCTTCACTGGAATTCGGTTTGGCTCCGTCCAAAGAGGAAACTACCTTCAGCCTGAGCTGTGCGCATTGACGGATCCTCGCTAATTCGAAAAGGCTGCGTTCATAGACCAGGAATTTGACTGACTGATGCTGGTGAGAGGTTAACCGGTGGCTTGTTCTAGCGGCGTTCATAAACAAACCAAGACTCGACCGCTTGTTCTCAGTTCCGTCATGTCTTTTCAAACATCTAACACATGGATCACAGGCATTCCAACGGAGGTCAACACTACTCAACGAACTCTGGTCACGCAGTCGCAGCATTGTATTTCAATGCTTCCTCCACGAACCCATGCTCCCCGAAAACTCCCTTCACCTTGGGGTGGGCCGTGACCCTCTCATAGTGAGCAAAGACGTTTGGGTACCGCGCCCTCTCCGCAATGCCACAGGTGATCTGTCCCGCTTGCTCGGTCACCCCTGCGATCGCAATGTCGGCGAGGGTCATCCTGTCGGATATCAAATAGCCCGAGGCGCGCGTGGCAAGGTAGTCATCGAGGAACTTGAGCCCCTGAGCTTGCCTCACGAGGAGGATATCATGCATCTGTGGATCATCCAGTTTGGGCTTGTCCGGATAGAAAACGATAATATGACGCACCTCCTTGCTGTACGGACCGAGGTATCCGGCGACGAGCGCTCTGACCTCGTAGCTGAACATGGATACCTCGGTCTCTCCAAAGTGAACCCATTGGTCTACGAGGGCGGCTTCGCTGGCATCCTTGCCGAGCAATCCAGACTCGGGCGCAAAGGAGCAAACTAATTTCATCCTCGGTTAAGTATCGGGTGCGAGAGCCACGCATGCTGTCACTTGCCATAGCGCGCAATCGGAGCGCCCTCAAACAATTTCAACCCCTTATTGTCCTCGAAAGCTGGGATCTTCCCGAGAGGGAATTTGCTGAGGTATTCGGGCGATTTATTCGTCACGTGGAATTCCACGGGTGGAGTGTCAAGCCCGAGGCCTGCTACAGCCGCGACGGCGAGAATCTATACAAGTTCGTCGTCCAGGTCAGCGTGCTAGTCCCTTTATGGAGGTCGGCTTTCAACGTACGACTTTGGTTTGACGCTGGATCGCGATTCCCCAGAGTGTGCCGATGGGTGCCATAATGTATGCGGTTTACAATTTCGATCTTGTGGGTCTTCTAGTTGGCGCTTGCCTTTATAGCCGTGTTGGAAAACCGTGCCATATTGAATTCTGTGCAATGACCGACCGCGGCGCAGTGCCCAGAAAGCTGATGCTCCTGGTAGATGCTTGGCGCTGATTGTGCCGCAGGCACTACAGCCACTGTATGCTGCGCCAATGGGTCAGTGGTACTCACAAAGTACAATTAATAAGTTTCCCCATATCGCTGATGTCATGCCCGTGGGAGGGGTGCTGTTTTAGCCCCCCGGCGTTAGCACTCGCGCGAGGCACAAGGAGGTAAATATAGAGCCTCAGCTGATGAAAGATATTCATAATGGCAACTCAGGTTCCAATTCGACGGTTTCAGCAGTGGCTTGTTGCTTCCTATCTCTTGACCGCAGGTCGCCGGTCGGCACTGAAGCCGTTGCATCGGTACGACTCATCTCGTTGAATGATAGTCTAACTATCAGCATTGTCACACTGGCAACTAGTGCGTCGAATACTGCACGCCAATTTACATAAACCAATGGTGCATGGTCGTACCACGCTTCAAGTGGGGGAGATAGTTGACACATTTTAAGCAACTGTCATATCAATCCCGGAACACATTCACCTTTCCAGAATTCAACGATAAGACGCCGCGCAGTGCTTCGCGCGAACGCCTCTTGACCATTCTGTAGCTCCCTCTCTCTCGTGACGATCCCCTCATCTTACTCCAATCTCTTTCATCATCAAGATTGCAGTTCTCCCAACACCGCGTCCAGGTGCAGACGTACATGATACCGAATTCGGAACCCATACCCGGCCCTATTGGCCCTCGGCGAAGATTGCTTTCATGCAGTGCCCGCACACTCAGGATGAACGCGGGACGAGCGTGAACGCAGGTACGTATTGCATGATTCCTATCATCAGTACCAACCATCCTGCTGTGGACATGCTGCTAGGGAACGCCAGCACGCCTACGAGTGCAAAAAGGAGGATGTTGCATCACCGTAAGCGTGTCCATCGTCTGGAAGAGCAGGATGGTATATTGAACGTGCGCGAGGTAGTAGAGTACGCCTTCTCTCTGAGCATACGTGTCAAGTGCGACATGATCTGTGAATGTAAAAGCGGAAGAATAAAGAGTGTGGCAAACCCTTTCGGATAGGGGTGTAAAGCATCTCGATCAAAGGGCTAGCCGCGCGGAAATCGTTTTCGATAGCCGGAAGTTCAATTGAACTGAAAGGAAAGTCACAAGATTTTCGGTCATTATATAACATGAAAGGGCGCTGCTACAAGGTTGCCGGAATACGGCACATTTTCGACTCACCTTCGTGATGGTTGCATTGCCTTAGTAACACTGCCTCCAAGGCTCTAACTTGAACTCCAGGAGGCTGGCCGACGAGCCCGTAGCTTTCTTGTGCCCAACCAAAGTGTGGTTCGCCCTGACCGACTTAGCGCGAAACTCGTGCAATTTGAGCGCTTTGCGACAATGAGGGATAGGCGATGCCGATGCGGTCTCTGACCCTCTGGCCGGGTGGCCCGAGGCATGATGCATGAACCTGAAACCAGTGACAGTGCGGACTCGTGACAGTTTTGTACCGAATTTGGAAGGAACTGAGAGCAAGTACGTGACCGAGTTAGTTCGGATTCGGAGGTAGGACCCCATTCTTGCACAGGAACGAACAGCTCCTCTTTGATCCAGGTAATGATGGTCGCATAAAATGCACTGGCCGGTGCATGATAGACTGATTTCATTACGGCATTCTCCATTGTAAGTATAAAGATGGCCAGATGTTACGACCTCAAGATCAAGCCCTATTTCCTTCGTTCTCTTACCTCGAGAACATCATGACTAGTTACGAGACCTCTTCACCTAGCGACAAAGGGCTGGGCGACCCTCCAGCTGCAGCACCGGGTGATTTCGTGTACAACCGGAGTATTGACCATGTCAAGCGCCAGCTCGGAAAGCAACATATCCAGATGTAGGAGGTTTACAGCTTCTTAAGTCACTAATCTGACCATTCCTTGAATAGGATTGCGGTACGTTGTTATTGTGCGACAATGGCAATGTAAACTTAGTGGATCAAAGCTTGCTGGCACCATTGGCACGGGTCTCTTCCTCAACCTTGGGCAAATCCTCACGCTCACAGGTCCCTTGGGTTCACTCCTGGTTTATATTCATGTTTCTACTGTTGTATATGCGTGCGTTCCGCTCACTCTTTTTTACTTCCTTCTCATCACATATTTTAGTACGATATTGTCCGTCGGGGAGATGACGGCTTACGCACCGATATCCGGATCATTATTACACTATGGTAAAATCGACTCGTGCGTCAAATACCGTTCGCTGATCAAAGACACGCAGCTGCAAGATGGCTAGATCCTGCCATTGGTTTTGCGGTGAGTACAGCTTGAATCAGCTAGCTGATGCATCACGGTCTCATTTTGATGTGGTAGCTTGGATGGGTTTGTGTGTAAGATCGTGCGGTTCTTCTTATGCTTACCTTTCCATGTCGTGCAGAATTATTTCTATGTGAGTACAGCAGTCTGACGTTATCCTATCACTTCTGTGTTAAGCGCTACTGTAGTATGTTGGTACTGCCATAGCGCTCGAAATCACTGCGTTTTCTGCAATGGTCACATTTTGGGATGCAAACGTGAGTTTCTCCATTCACTTACGTAGCAAGGCGGCCTTGCCAACGGCTTATCAGCCCGACCACATTGCAATCTACATCGCAGTAATCATTGTAGCACTCCTTTTTATCAACCTTTTTGGTGTTCGGTCAGTTCCCAGTCTCCTCCCAGGATCTCCCTTATAACGCCCTACTCGATCGATCTACCAGATGGTTTGGGAATAGTGAGTTAGATTCAGCTGTCTTGTCGTATGGTGCTCAATATCCGCAGCGGAAATATTTTTCGCGGCGCTGAAGAGTAAGTGTTGTTTGGAGTTCAGAATGCTGTTAATCACAGCTACTTTGTAGTTATCCTTGTGGTTGGCCTGGCAAGTTACCCACCCAGCCCTACTATATTCATTACTCATTGAAGCGGTAGATAATTGGGGGGCTCGTGATTAGCCTTGGGGGAGGACCTAATCACCAAGTGTGAGCTTTACATATACTTGTTGTCTGCATATTATTCATATCAGACCCTCAGCATTGGATTCAAGGCACGTCTCCTGGAGCTTTCCCAGCATCCTTACTAACTGCCTAGATAGTACTGGCAGCATCCAGGACCTATGGTATCTTGTAAGTTAGTTTGGTCACGGGTAGTAGCTATTGACCATGTTGTATCATTTTCATAGTATTGGAGCCGGGCGCTACGGGTCGATTCATCGGTCTGCTTGTTGCCATTACCCCTGCTGCATTCTCGCTCAGCGGCATCGAATTAATATCAATGTGAGTTGCTCGATTTCCCTTTGTTTGACTGGATCTTAATATTCTGTGCACAGCACCGCTGCCGAGGCGCAACAGCCCAGGACGAATATTATTAAGGCAATGAAGACTGTGATATTCAGACTACTACTTTTTTTTGTGGGGACACTCCTTGCCCGTTTTTGCCGTGGATAATCATGTCATCCTTAGATTGCCTCAGTGATAGTGGTCGGAATGGTTGTTCCATCTGATGATCCAGCCTTATTCCAGTAACTAGTTACTTCCTATGTTTGCCTTCCGTCTCATGACTTTTCTAGGCCTGGCGTGTCTGCTGGACAGTCGCCCTTTGTGATTGCATTTCTAAGGGCAGGGGTCAAAGGTCAGAGCTCCCCGGACATTCAGCGCCTATGGCTCATGCAATCTCTTTTACGCAGTGCTTCCTTCCATTGTCAATGCAGTGTTGATCACGTCTGCTTTCTCTGCGGCGAACACATTTATCTTCTCTGCGTCCCGGATCCTATACGGATTAGCAGTGCAGAGCAAGGCGCCAAAACTTTTCGCAACTTGCACTCAGGGCGGTCTGCCATGGGTTGCTGTAATCGTCTCAGTACGTAGTACCGTGGCCGATTACTGTTGCTCGTTTGATTTATAGTCCTCTTTTGTAGTGGCTCTTTTCGTTTTTGGCTTTCATGAACGTTTCCGCGTCATCGGCTACAGTCTTCAAGTACGTCTTATTCCTATCCTTATAAAACTGTATTGTTACTGACGTCGGCTACAGCTGGTTTGTGAGCCTAGGTAAGCAACTATGTTCCAAAGATGTATACTAGTAAATAGCTAACCTGTTTTCCAAGCGACGATGTGCGGATTCATAGGGTGAGATGCCTTTACATGTGTGGTTCTACGGATTGATGACATGTTTCGTGTCTAAGCTGGGTAATCATCAACACGACATACTTGCGTTACTGTAAGTCGCCGAACCATCGTAGTGAAGTGCATTGTATCACTCGGAATATGCAGATTTTGGCCTGAGGCAACAAGGCATTGTTCCTCGTGGCATCTATAGGTCACCATTACAACCCTATGCTGCTATGTGGGCAATTTTCTGGTACGCGATATGCTATCTATTTTGTGGTAGATATGATGAACAAGTTTCGCAGGGTCACCATCTACATCCTTTTGAGTGGTGTGTCTGTATTCTGGAAATGGAACGCTTCCAAGTTTGTTGCTGCCTGTAAGTCTATGATGGGTTTCTCATCGGATTGACTTTCGCGAGCGCTCAACCTTCACCTTGTTTCTACAAGACATCAACCTACCCATTTTCTTGTTACTTATCATCGTCTACAAGGTGTGGTATAAAACAAAGATGGTAGGTGTCCCCATGACGGTGGTCGTCGATGCCTTGTTGATGCTTTGTGTTCTTACAGACTCCCCTCGGTGAACTGGACTTTGTTTCGGTATGCGACCACTCTTTGATTCCGCTTCTCGTTCCGACACTGAGTTAACTTGTAGAATATACCCACCCTCGAGGAGACGGGCGACGAAGGATTGTTGCTGGAGAAGCCGTCGCTCGCAAAGAGGCTGAGAGAATTGATATGATCAATTTCACTTTTTTTTTCGGTCTTTTGCACCTCGCCATGCTGATCGTCATTATATATAACACAAGCCAACAGTGTACATCTCATATACCGGATAGTGCGAACACCGTATCACGATACATCACGACTTCCAGGACCTATTTTATGCAGGCGTTTGCTCGACCACTGTTCCAGCGCTCCACGTTTCCCTACCGTCCATCTGTATCGCTTCATC
>JBBPOD010000342.1:0-20900 GCA_038091255.1 Tylopilus intermedius | reverse complement strand
CCCGTGATGATGGCGACTTCGCCGGCCAAGAGACCGCGACCGTAGGCGTTGCTGATGTGCCCTGAGACCTGTGCGAGACGGTTGGCCATGGGTGGAATAATTGAAAGGTGCGTATACTTGGTAAGTCGGACCGGTATTTGTGTTAGCGGACCCGCCGGCATTGCCCGGCAACCAAAATAAAAATCATTTGACACTTGCTCGAAATCAGCACCCATCCCAACAGATGCTAACAACATAGCGAGCGCTTGTGATTCTGACAGGTCTACACAGTACATACAATATGCCTCGTGATACCTCATGATGGCAGTCTAAGCTAGGTCAACTCCGGGTTCTGAAAATCAGTGACTCATGGGTCCTCGACGTATTTCGCCATCACCTCCCGGAGATGTGCCTTGTCCGCGATTCGCGGTGTGAAGCACGCATCAAAGGGCAAAGGACGTGCGATGACGCCGTCCACGAAGGCCGTGTCATCGATGGGCGAGTTCGGATCTTGGGTGATACGGAATGACCACAAAAGAAGCGCTCCATTGATGAAGAGCGATCGATTGGCAATGTGTTGGCCGGGGCAGGCGCTGTTCGAAGCGGCGTCGTTAGTCCGGGGCACGTTCGAAAACAGGAAGGAGGTTTACCGTCGACCGAATCCAAAACTCGGGTACTTGAGGTCATTGCGGACGCGTCCATCGCTGTTCAGCCATCTCTGGGGATCGAATTTATCGGGGTTGGGGTATACCTCGGGGTCGCGAGAGATGACCCTGTTGGAGTCGTGAGCAAGTTCGTGGGCATCGCCTAGCAATACCTGCTCACCAGTGGTTCCCAAAAACAAGGGCACCTTTGGGGATACAAAAGCCATTCTACGAGGGATCAGCACGCCTGGCTTGCGTGTTTAGTTTCCAACTCACATAGGTAATATCCGCGGATGCACAGTGGGCAAAGCCTGCACTCACATCAACAATCATGACGACTACACACAGCAAGCAACGTACCCAGATTGGTCACTGGTCTCCAACGCAGACACTCGAGTATGAAGGCGTCAAGCTGCGGGAGGGAAGTATAGTCATCAAAAGTAGGAGCTAACGAAACCCGGTCAGCGCAGAGCGAACGCCTGTACACGGGAGATGCATGCCTCTGTCGCGTCCAATAACGCGATCGATTTCATTTTGTACGGCAGTCTGAGCTTCTGGGTGGCATGCGGAAGCCATAATAAAGACCATAAGCGCGATAGCAGTCTGTTACCTGAGTAAGTAGGATAGTTTTGAATGAACCGGCTTCACGACACGTACGGTGTCCGAACCAGTGCCAAAGAGGGTACCCGCAAGGTATGCCATTTCATCGTATGAAAGCTTGTGCGTGTCCTGGTTCTCGAGGAGATACCTGGTAAAGGAAGGGCCAGCCTTTCCCGTGTCCTACGCGCGGGTTGATAAGCCCACGGACGCGGATAGAATAAAATGTTTGTTACAATCTCTCGGGCTACACGCCCCATTTGATCATAGAAGAGTTTCGATTCTTCCTGGCGCCAGGTTTCCAGGTAGCTCGCATAGAACGGAACATACTTCAAGATCGGAAAGCTGTCGACCAGCATTGCACCGGGGCGCATAAGCATCTGAAAGCGCTTCAACATCTTGTGAATCGTGATAACCTCGGGAGCATCTGTTGCGGTAGGGGTAGATTTGCCATAGGTGACGCGCAGAATGACAGACGCAGCATATCGGTTAACGTGCGCTTGGTGATGCTTGGGGTCCCGGAGAAGGTCGAGGATAACCTCCCGAGCTTCTCGCATCTGAATGGGTCCATAGGATTCGACAGCCTTGGGTTGGAGGTGGGTGTGTGCGGCCCTATGTGCCAGATTTTCAGATTACGTTTCAAGACAAGGAAGTAGAAGGTGGGAATCACTTGCGAAGCCTTCGGAACTGCTCGGTCGCAGAGGAGAGAATCATCCGCAGTCCACGCGATAAAATTTCACCCGCTGCCACTGAGCGAGGGCGATCCGCGAGCAGACTACCCTCCCTCTCCAAGATGTCCACTGATTCCTATGGTGATGTTTGTGTTCAGGTCCTCGGGTTTCTGCAGCAGCGCGGACTTCTCACCTGGTAGCGCCCGACGATAACCATGACCTTGGGACCGACGCGCAGGGATATGACAGGTCCATACTGATTGACCCAAGCAGCAAACTGCTGCGATTGACTTTTACATTGACGTTGTGGTTATAGTGCGAGTTATTCATTGAAAGAGTTGTACGTACTTTTCTTTGGGAAGGATGTTTCCGAAAAGCCAGTGTCCTGGAGGACCAGGTGGCAAAGGAAGATGGCGCTTGCTCGACAGTGTTGCACGAACGGCAGTGCCGGCGAGCAATACAGCAAGGAGGGCGGCAAGCGCTTTAGCTTCGAAAGGGAGGCTAGGGATCAGGTCCAACATAGTAGGAATGGAGAGGAAGAAAGAGCAGGCCAAGCGGATGGATCAGCCGAGCTGATTAAATGGCCAGGAAGAGGGGACTTTGGGAGGACCGGAGTCGCCAAACAGAGCCTTGTGGCACTTCCGGATGAAATGCGGCGGCGTCTCGTTATCACCGGAAGCAGAGCAAAGCTATGGCGTACCAGAGACGTTGGGAAGGCGACTTGCAGCAGAATGGAGTCAATTATGGAGGGTGACGCTGATAGAGGGGAGAACGCGATCGGAGGTTACGAGGGTTGGATTACGAGCCGGTTGGAGCGGAAGCTGGTACAGACGATCGTGCAGTGGCATTCGGAAGTGCTGATACGACCGGCACGTCATTAGACCCGAAATTCCACGAGTACAACTGCGACTGTTTTGCTGTTGGTACATGTAGACGGGATTATAGATTATTTCTTAGCACTCAGCTTTACACTTTACCTGAGGGACCGGTGCAGGCACGGGAGTTGTCTTGCTTGGCTGGGACGTCCCCGCTGGATTTTGAGGTAGACGTCCTACGATGTGCTCGGTTGAGTGGCCAGGAACTCGACAACATGTTACGGTGTCGCCTTGCGACTCGGACTTTCTCGCGTTGACTACCACAAAGTTGTACCTGGGTGCATGGTGGTGATCTGGCAATGTCAAACCGACTGACAAGACGTGATACCGCAAGTCTAGACGTTCCTGTAGTTCATGTATCCCGTGAGAACATGGTCAGACTCGGCCCTCCTCTTCTCCATCTACCTTCCCTTCATTTTTCTTCTCCTTTCTTCATTTTTTTTTCCTTTGCGCGATGCAACCCTCCCCGGCGCGCCGTGTCTTGACACAGGTCAAGCAGTTCTTTAGGGCGCTCTCAACCAAACTACAATCACACCGGTGCGTACCCTCATCGCCGACGTTTCGCCCATTGACAGGGCCTGTTAGGCAACGCAACGCTCTCCGCCTGCCAGCGACACATTACCACCACACCCCCGCACACGACCTCCCTTACCTTCCGCAAGAGATCTGGTCCATGGTCCTCCGCGAAGCGACACGCATGTCTCCAGATCCCCTCGACATCTCTCTCGGCCTCTCCTTCCTCGCAACGCCCTGCGCCGCTGAAGAATATCACGCTGCCATGCGCACGAAACGCGACTTGGCTTTGGTGAACAAAGTTTGGAACAGATACTTGCAAGAGTATCTGTACGAGTTCGTCTGGATAAGTAAAGCAAGCCAGGCAAAAGCGCTCGCTTGGACTTTACTTACCCAGTTCATCAATGAGAAACCTTCTAGCGGTCGCTGGATTCGTCGATTGCACATAGAGACGCCCGCCCTGAAACGTTGCGCAACCGATGACATCCGAACCATTCTCGATTACGCGCCACATCTGGTCGTCTTTTCCGATCACCATGCTGTGCGGTGCACGCGCTACCACGAGTTCAATGACGTGAGATGCTCTCCCGAGCAGATGGTCTCCGCACTCGCCAGCCCCCATAGCAAGCTTCGCAAGCTCACCCTCACAAACTACAGCGACGACCCATTCCCTATTCATTTTTCCCGAACTCTTAAACAGACGGCAGTCAACCTAGAGTACCTTGAGCTGTCCTCATCCAGTGTCCCTCCAATCACTGGACACAAGCCCACAAAGGCGCTCGTCGTGTCGTTCCCCGTTTTGCAATCGCTCAAGCTCACGCTGGACAATACCACTTTTGCAATCATCGCAAAGTGGAGAATGCCAAGATTGCGAAACGTATCCGTCGTGTCTTCCGACTTTGGCTATGCTGGTCGAGGCTTTGCCCTCTTCTTTGCTACCCATGGGAAGAAAATCCACCAACTAGAGCTCGGTCACTCCTCTTCGCTTGTTGCTGAACACCATCTATCCCTCCAACCTCGTCCTGTTCAGCAGATCCCCCTTGCAGAATGGTGCCCTAACCTGAATGAATTCATCTGCTCTGCCGATGCAGAGTGGAATTGGCGAAACCCGGATTGGATTGCACCACACGTCTTGCTTCCTGCTCATCCTCGTCTACAATTCATTGGCATTCGCGATATCGACAAACGGCTTCTCGATGATGCCGCATCGTTCCCGTCCGACATTGAAGACGACGCCCCATTCTTCCCCCTTGCTGAACAAATTTCATCTCTCTTATTCAACGATGCGTTCCCTTCATTGCGTTACATTCGCGATCTCAGTCGTGCTTCACACTCGATGCGCTCTGGCGTGCGTCCGCCGACGCGCATTCTCAAATTTTGGGCCAAGATACTCTCGCGCTGTGGCGAGCGACAAGTTTGGCTGGAAGACTTTCGTGGTGTAAACATCACTTTGCGAGACCTCAAGCGCGCCGGACTCGCGGAAATTTGAAGTGTCAGTTCTGTCGCGGCCCGCAGGTATCGTCGTTTTGGTTTCAAGCACTTGTGTCCACATCAAGCATGCATCCCACTTTTTCGGCATCCCAGTGTATATTGCCACTCTCATCCCACTGTAGCATTCGGCATTCGACATATGCATTCTTCATTTTTTTTCGTTATTTCATCATTGAACAGTCTCATTTACGTACGAGCACTGGCTCGTTACCACCCCATCCGTGTTCCACTCCAACTTGGAACAGTCCTCTCCTTTATCGTTTACAGGTGACCTTTGATTCGAGACCCTTGGTTGCATGCGGTAGCCCGGTTCACATGTCTTTTTTTCGTGTTGCTGTCGACATTTGACCGTCCGCCTTCGATTTCTTTCTCTACTTCTGTTAGCGTGCATCATACTCTCCATCTCGATGGAGCTGGACATTTCAGCGCTATCGTACGGTATAGCACATCAGTCTTCTATGTGTATACGTTGGCACCTAATTGAGTCGTCGGATTTCGAATCACCGCCCCTTGAACTTTGCCCGCCATGATGGTACGCCCGATTCAATTACTTGAATAAAAAAACGCAACAGCATCGCACGACTGATCGCCCGTGCGCAGGACGCCGACATCGAGCACCTCGTTCTCTCCGGCAAGCTCTTTGGCGCACATTCCGGCGATGCGTCGCCCGAACGCACCCCCTCGCCCACACTCTCCTTTGCCTCGTCCGCTTTTGACGACGTCGACGAGCACGACCTCGTCCACGTCGGCCCCTCCGACGCCGCCGCCGACGGGGCGTACGAGTCGATCGGGATGGGTCCCGGGCGGACGGGCGTCAAGGGCGTCCTGCGCGATCGCCACGAGGCGCAGGCGATCGAGGCTGCGCGGCGGGAGCGCGACCTCGAGGGGGTGCGCCGGCGGATGGCGCGTGCGGATCTCGGGGGGAAGACGTTTTTGGAGGAGGAGCGGGAGAAGCAGGTACTGGCGGACGGGGACGGGGACGGGGACGTCGATGGGCTGGGGCGGAGCGCGAGGCGGGACGTGTGGGGCCGGCCCAAGGAGGGCCCGTTTGGGCACCTGAGGGAGGTCGGCAAGGCAGGGTTCGTCGCTGCCGTCGAGCGCGAGGACCGCGGTGTCTGGGTGGTCGTGCATCTCTACGAGTCGGTGCGTCGCCTCCCCCCCCCCTCATGCGTGATCAGTATCGACGGCGGTGACGACTGACGCCGCGCGTGCGTAGTCGCTGGATAGGTGTTTTGCGCTGGACGATACGCTGTCGAAGCTGGCGCGGCTGTATCCACAGACCAAGTTCCTCCGCGCGCGCGCCGCCGCTCTGGGGTTCGCCTCCAAGGGCACCTCCCACAAACGGTACGCGACAACACGCATACAGAGCAGCATGCCCGGCCGATACGTGGATGACGACGACGACGACGATCCCTACGCCGACGCCGGCGACGGCCAAGACGCTGAAAAGACGCCCTACTACGACGACGACGAGTACGAGGAGGACGTGGACACGGACATGCTCCCGACGATGCTGGTGTACCGCAACGGCGAGCTCGTACACAATTGGGTGCGAGTCGACTGGGAGGCCGGAGACGCGGGCGTCAGAGAGCTCCTTTCGAGGTACGTCGGCGTCGTACCGAGTCCCCTCTCTATGTCTGATCGACGGTATCACAGGCGACACATCATCGCTGAAGTGTCCATGTCGAATGGCAATTGTGGTCTGCCCGAGGACGACTCCGACCTAGTCTGGAGCGACGAAGAAACTAATCCGTAGCTATCTACCATCACGATCCTAGATCATGTTCAATTTCACGAGGTCTGTTCCTCACCCCCCCCTTATCCCCATAGATCGAGGGGGTCCTTTGACGTATGGGTCCCAAACAGTGACGAGTCTTGGGATCAGTTTAGTGGAGCTTGCATGTACGCGGGATGTACAGCGCTCGTTTATCTAGGCTTCGATGTCATTGGTAGTCATCACCTTGTATACTTCTACTCTTGGGGTACAATAACAAGCACATTAGCTTCCCGCAACCACGGGCAGATCCAATAGTCATTGGAAACATCGAAATTTTAAAAAAAAGACAGAGGGAAAATTACACACTATACATGACACAAGACTAGAGAATCCACAACATCAGTCCTCATCGCTCGGATTGGTCAAATACTCGTCGTCATCGCTCAATACCTGCTTGCGTCCCGTACTCCGCGCCCGCGCTCGTTGCGGATGCTCGTCGTCGTCCATCGGCGTCAGCGCAGAGTCGTACGAGCCAGACGCCGACGGGGCAGTGTGACTGGCAGCGGGTGCAGCACCTGGAAGGTCGGTGCCAGCCGTGAGCTTGGCGAGTGTGGCATGGAAGACCTTTTCCATCTCCTCGGCATCGATGTAGACCCAAGACCCTTCTTGGTTGTACGTCCGAGCATTGTCAAACATGAGCTGCCAGTCTTCCTTATATTGCGTAATGGTCTTGTAATATCCACCAGTGACACGTTTGCGGATGGTAGAGAGCGCGATAGGTTGCTGGATGAGCGTATAATAATCGGGGTAGTCCTGGCAGAGTCATGTGAGTACGTGGTCAATCTAGAGGGAAAAAAAGACCACGCGTACCCTCCTATCGGGGAGTTCACGGAACAGCTCACATCGTTTCCGTCCGTCGGTATCCTCACAGGCGAGGACCGCTTTGTGAATCTCATTAAATGCTTTTTTCATTTTCTCTTTCGTGGCGGCAGTAACTTCTGGCGCCTTTGTCTTGCGCCGTTTCTAAGGACGAGCGATGTCAATCAACACATAAAAGGCGTCCCAGAGACCACATACCGAATCCCTGTCTTCCTCATCCTCCTCGTTGACCGACGGCGTCACAGACATCGACTTCATCCCACGTTTCCGTTTGCCAGGAGCGGACGGGGGATCGTAGTCGGACATCTTCGCCTTGCCCTTCCGTGCTGCTTTCCTACCCCGGCCGTCCGTCTCGCTGGCAGGCGTACTTCTGCCGGGCGTCTCACTTTCTTTCAGGATCTTGTTCGCCGCTCGCCGCTCTTTCTTCCCTCGCGCTTTATCGGCCAACTCCTGCAGGTCCTCGCCATCCTCAACAGCCATCGCCCACTGCTCATCACTCAAGCCATCGTTGTAGTTCACCACGTTCCTCCGTCGTTGACCCCGACCCTCCAAGACCTCATCGATCTCCTTGGGTTCAAACGGTTCGTCGGTCTGGTAACATTCGGGGAGCTCCTCGAGTTGCATGAGCTGTGCTGGAGGTCTACCACGATTTCCAGTGGCGCGCCAGTTTTCGAGCGCGTCTCGTTCGCGAGCGAGATCCATACGACGGAAAATTTCGGCTTCATCGTCGTTACGAGCAAGCATCTCATTCAACTCGTCGTCGTTCATGTCACCTGCCTCTTCGTTTTCTTCCTCTTGATCTGCCTCCAGAATGGATCGCTGGCGAGGAAAAAGAGACCCAGCATATATGGGCACTGTAGTATAACATCAGCGGGATACTCACCAAGAATTCCTCCTGTTCTTCCACCGTCGACTTGTTATCGAAGCGACCAGCTTGAATGACTTTGTCGTCGATATCAAGCTTATACCGCGCACGAGCGTACATCGCTTCTTCGACACTCTTTTCGGTGATGAAACGCAGAATGCGGACGGCCTTTGTCTGACCGATACGATGTGCACGATCTTGAGCTTGCAAATCTGCGTGAGGGTTCCTGAGATGGACGGTTGTCTAGTCCAGACGTCCAGCCAAACAAGCTACTGAGACTCACCAGTCAGAATCGAAGCTGCAACCCCGTTCAGTATGAAAACATTGCGAATAGAAGCAAACTACGCACATGACGACCGTATCAGCGGTCTGCAAGTTCAATCCCAATCCTCCAGCACGCGTGGACAGGATGAAGACCTTGTACTCCGAGCCCTTTGCATTGAACATAGCCACGTGCCCCGCGCGCTCCTCTGTCTTGGTACCACCATCAAGTCGAAGGTATTTCCACCCCATCATCTTCATAAAGTCTTCCATAATGTCCATGACCTTGGTCATTTGGAAGAAGATGAGCACCTGCGAAATGGTACACCATTAGCGAGTGCATTGGCTTAAGCTAAAGAAAATGTACTCTGTGGCCCGTGGCAAAGAACTTGGGGAGTATGCGAGAGAGTAGTTCAAGTTTTCCCGATGAACGAACGAGTTTGTCGTCAATGATGCCGCTCGGGTTGACCTTGTCCTCGACGCTCTCGAACAAGAAAGGATGCTGACAGATTTTTCGGAGTTGCATGAGCTCGTTGCTCAGCCCTTTGACACCTCCCGATTTCCTGTCATCGCCAGCAAATTGAGTATGACAACTTCAACGACATCCAAAACCCGCATATACGCACCCTTTCGCGTCCTTTCCGTCGGCAATCATCTTGTACTTCTTCATCTGCCTGTAGAGCTGCGATTGCAAAGCGCTCATTCGTACTTTGATGACTTTCTCGACCTTGTCGGGCAACTCGCTCTCGACATCCTTCTTCAATCGTCTCAGCAGGAACGGACGAAGCACCTTGTGCAGGCGACGAATGATAAGAAGTGCCTCTTCTTCATTCAGCTCGATCTTGTCCCCGGTCCCAGAGTTGGCGAATGGCGTATTGAACCATTCATCAAACGACTTGCCTGAGTTGAAGATCTTCGGAAGAACGAAGTTGAGAAGAGACCACAGCTCGGGAAGGTTGTTTTGAAGAGGGGTACCGGTAAGGATGAGACGATAGCGGGAGTGATAGTATTGGTTGAGCGTTTGGGCGAGCTTACTCTGAGTGTTCTTCATGCGGTGACCTTCGTCTGGACGAAGTGTTATCAGTCCATTACATCCCAATTACCATCATATACTCACCAATGACCATGTGAATCCATTTGATCTTGCAGAGAATTGGACGGTCCTTGATGATGTATTCATAGGTCGTCAACAACACCTGGAATTGACCCATCCGTAACTCTGCTTGTAGATTCCGACGCTGAGTGGGATTGCCCTTGTAGGAGATGGCTTTCACGGACGGAGCCCACTTGGCAAATTCACCGGACCAGTTCGTCAAAGTACTCAGGGGAACAATGACGAGGTAAGGTCCACGCTGCTTCTTCACTTCGATCAGGAACGTGACAAGGGAGATCGTCTGGATCGTCTTTCCGAGACCCTAAAGTGAGGGGTGAGCAGGCGCATATATCATATAAAGAAAGAGCTCACCATTTCGTCTGCCAAGATACCATTGAGCTTGTTGTTGTACAAGCTCACCATCCACTGCAGTCCCTTGAGCTGGTAGTCCTTGAGCGTACCATCGATAAGCAGAGAGGGTTGCTCGGTGATCCTCTCGGATATTTGACGAGCGACTGCGTAGTATTCCACCTTGGCCTTATCTTCCGCAGCATCTTCCTGTAGTACCTGGGCACCAAACGTAGCTTCGTTCGTGGGACCGTCTTCTGATTCATACTCCAGGCCGCCGTGCTCGTTCTGTTGTGCCCTGACAGCTTGCGCGAGGGAATCAAGATAGGCGTCTGTTTGTCGAAGGAGATGGGTGATACGTGTGTCCTTGGCGGTATCGATCAGTTTCATGTATGCCTCTTCATCGCCAGCCTTGAGCGCCTTCAGACGTTCCTTGGAGATACGTTCGATACGTTTCTGCTCCTCCTTTTCGGTGTATGAATGGAAGCTGACGACGGCTCTTCCGAGACGTGTGACGCGATCTTGAGCTTGTCGGCACGTAGTGATGACCTCTCTGCCATGTGTACATATGACACCGAGCTGCTCGACATGCTTGTGCTTTGCTCGCCTCTCGCGATCTACGCGTTGTCGCCGCTCTGCTTGCTCTGTCATGCGCGCATCGCGCAGCGTGGGCTTGCGCACGCGGCGGAAGTCGGCTCGGTTGAGTGGAAGGAGAGTGCCCTGGATAAGGCGCTCGGCGACGAGAGCACGCATAGAGCGTTGTTTCTCGAGAAGGTGCAGAGACTTGAGCTCGATCATGGCGCGGAGCTTTCCGTGTGCATTAGGCGCGGGATGTTTGTAAGCGCTCTGAGTGGCGGCAGCATCAACGAGAACGTCGGTGAGTTGGCTGTCTGTGGGTAGTCCGAGGATGTCATCTGCAAGACCATCGAAGCTACCATCGCCCATCATGGCGTCCATGCCTTCGAGTTCGCGGATGCGCTGTGTGATGCGGGCTTCGATGAAGCGGTCTCTTTCATTGATAATTTGGTGGACATCGAGACCGGGGGGCATGAGCGAGGGGATCAGAAGACGCTGTAGACGGGTTGCAAACATGGTTGGATCGACATCGGCGGGTCGGGTGAGATGGGTGAAAGGAAGGCGGAATGCGTTGTAAGGGTAGACGCCCGAGCTCGTGTCGTCTTCAAGGAAGGGTCCCTTTGGCAAGTCAGCGCTGGGTAATGGTGGTACGGAAGCGTCTTCGTCCTGTGCAGGCTGTTCGGGTGTGGGACCCTGGATGGAAGGGACGGGCGTTGCGGGGGAGAAGGAGGGGGGAACGACGCCCTTTTGCATCTTCACGGCGGCATCGACGATCCTTGCGCTGACGTCCTGAGGGGCGAGGGCCTTTTCGAGATCGGCAGCGACGGGGTTGTATGGCTTGATGGACTGCTGTAGGTGCTCTGGGAGGGGGGCACCACGTGAGATAAGCTTGAACGCCATGATTTGGGCGCGGAGGGCGTTTATTTGGTCGGGGGTAAAAGAGACGGGGGTGGAGGGGGGGAGCGGTGCGGCGGGGACAGGACCGGAGGTGATGGAGGGGGCGGCATTCTGGGGAGCGGGGACGGGCGGTACGGCGACGGGCGTGTCGGGCTGGGAGTGGCCGTTCGGAAAGGGTGGCTGTGTCTGGGGATGTGTGCCGTCTGGGGGAGATGAGGGGAGCGGGAGAGGAGGAAGAGGAGAAGACGCACTGAGCTGGTGGTGTTGGTGGTGTTGCTGTGCTTGCTGCTGCTGGTTCTGGACCGCAGCAAAGTAGGTAAGGAGTGTGCGGAGTTCTTGGGAAGACTCTGGGGTATGACCGGCCTGTTTGAGGTCGCGTATGCGCTGTGGAGGGTGAGCGAGGGATGCTGTAGAGAAAGGGAGGACGGACGAATAGCAGGAGTTGTAGCTTGTCTTTTTGAGAGTGGCGTATCTGGTGATGTTGGGAGTGTTGTTGTTGGTTGAACTGGACGGGTAACTGCTGGCCAGCCATGACCACACCGTCGACCTCGAGTCAGTCTCCGTGAAAACAAAAAAGATGGCGTGAGCATACATTGCGTAAACAAAATCACATGTACATCACGTGACGCTACTTCCGGCCCCACCATCCCCCTAATAAACTCCCCAGCCCTCCCCGCCCCGGCGCTGCAGGCTCAGGCGTCTCGGGTCGCGCCACCTCTTCCAGCCTCGACTTGCCAGGTGGTGCAGAAACACCCTCCTCCTTGGCCGTCCCCGGCGCCGCCTTGCCTGCACGTGCCATCAATCGCTCCATGTCCAGCTGCACGTAATTGAGCCCAATGTCAAAGAACAACGGCTTCTTGTACGTCTTGGGATCACCGTCCAGCGCACCCCCGTTGCACGCAAACCACTCGTTCTTTGTATCGGTCCCGGCCGTCGTCAGTGTCGCATCCAGCGCATCCACGGATGGGGCAGCAAGCGGATACGACGCGTCGGCAGGTGTAGCGACCCCAGAGAGCGTCCCCAATACAGAACGCGTCTCCCGCACATACAAGGTAGCATGCTGGATGAGCGTCAGCGCTTCTCCGTACTTTTTCACAGCACCATAGCACTGCGCGAGGAAAAGACACCTGTCCACGTCATCAGCCAACAGACGCCATCTTGCCTCGCTCACACGTACCGCCGTGCTCTTGTATACGTCAGCCTCGCGTCAATCGCCGCGGCGAGGTCCGGACTCTCGTCGACGATGCTCAGATTCCGCATCTGCGTCAGACTCTGTACGACCGTGTCGAGCAGCTTGACAACAGCGGGGTACAGTCTCGCATCCACTTGCTCCTTCGTCTTGGAGGCACCCTGTGCCCGAGGCGCGTGTGAACTGAGCAGCGTGCTCACGAGAACTAGGTCACGCTGAATTCGTCGCGACAGCAATTGGTAGACGATATAACCGTGCACGAACTGAACGTCGCGCGTACCCCCTGCCGCAGCAGATACCACCCCAGCATTCTACGACAGTCAGCATAGGGGAGAGAGAAATACGCCAACATACCTGCTGCGCTTCCATTAATTTCCTCGCCACGTCTTCCGCATCGCTCAGCGCATGAAGGATAGCATCATAGGCAGCGACACCTTTCTTCGATCCAAGACCTTTTCCTTTCCTCTTCCCCTGGTCATTCGTCCCAGCATCCCTGGGAACAGCAATCTTCCCCTCCGCCTCCTGGACTTTCAACAACACATCCACCAACTCTGGGTTCCTCACCGGCACTGGTTGTCCTTCCCATATCAGCGTCTCCAGCTTCTTTTTATCATGAACGGTCCCAGCCGCCCGCTCCCCTCTGAACCTCTCGATCAACCCGTCGCAGCCCTCTACGATATCTCCCCGATGCCTTCCTGCACGCTCCTTCACGATGGCATCGACATCGTACGACTTTTCTCTCCCGAGTTCATGAGCGCAATACCTAATCTCTGGGCCAATTTCATCCGCAAAGAGTGTTGCGAGCGCCTGAGCCCGACTCGTCTCGGCTCGTTCCGCCAATTCGTCCAATAAACTTCTCGCAACGCTGAGCTGGATCAGCGCGTCTTCGAAATTCTCTCGGTACCGAAGGAACCGCCCGTTCACGATCAGCGTATATACCGTGACCTGGATGAGAGAAGATGCCCTGAGACGAGACGAGGTATAAAGCGATTGACAGTGCGAGAGGAGTTGCGTAGACCAATGAACCGCACGTCTGAAACGTCCTGTTGCACTATGCCGGAGTGTGCCCGCGTGTGCTTGGTTCGCTGGCAGGAGCGATTGAGCGACGAGGTCCTGAGAGTGTGCCCATGCCCGTTCGGCCTCGAACAACAGGAGTTGGAGACTGCGCGAAGAAACGTGCTGACGATGCTGTTTTTGGGACAGGATACGTGGCAAACTCACTGTCCCTCCTTGATGACATCCATCGTCAAGGGCGGCAGTTTCTTGAAATCTTTGCCTTTCCCATGGGTCATTTTAAGGGTAGATCGTAGGCGATGCGTTCTGTTACCGCAATGTTTTCTGTAGCGCGCAAAGTCGTTGTATCGAAGACCATATGCACTACGTTGCTCGTTGGCGAGCTGGAGGGCTGCTCATCGTGATGTGATCTGGAGGTCGTTCAGAGCTGCGAGGTCATACCTTGGAAGGAGTCGCTCATGTTGCGCTTGTTGTGACGGTAAGAGACAGAAACCACTAGCGATCGCTTAGCTTCATTAGAACACGCGTCCGTCACCTTTTCCTTCGTTGTCAACCACCCGCAATGACTGAGACGCTACCGCCCACGCTCCAAAACATCTTGGACCAGAGATCGCTGAAATGGATATTTTGCGGTACGTGCCCAGATCAGGGATGCGCGACACGATCCACTCACCGCCCGACGCTGTCCAGGTGGCAAAGGAGGTGTCGGTGAGTCGCCCGCGCTCTCGGTTGTCGTAGGATGCGCCCCCAACGCCCCGCCCGTCAGGCAAGACGACCACGTCCTGTTCGCTCGCCATCCAACTCGCCCAATGTCGCGAGTCTGTCCTCCTCATCGTACGTCCCACCCCCATCCACACCCCACCCCATCTTACACCCCCCCCAGTCTACAGATCCAGCGCACAACCTTTCCGACGCCTTTGGCCAAAAGTTCTCCAAGGACGCGACCAAAGTCCACGGGTTCGATAACCTCTACGCCATGGAGATCGACCCGACGAGCGCAATCCAGGAGATGGTCGAACAATGTACGTGCACCCGCGTCCGTCCCGCGGGACCCTCACTCCTCCCCTCCCCTCTCTCTACCAGCCGACCAGAACGGCATGATGGGCTCGATGATGCAAGATCTCGCCTTTGCCATTCCAGGCGTGGACGAAGCCATGAGCTTCGCCGAGATCATGAAGTCCGCGCCCACTCCCCCCCGCACGCCGTGCACGCTGCTGACGCTCCCCGTTCCAGGCACGTCAAGTCCATGGAATACTCGGTCATCGTCTTCGACACCGCGCCGACCGGACACACGCTTCGCTTCCTCTCCTTCCCTACCGTCCTCGAGAAAGCGCTGGGCAAGCTGAGCACGCTCAGCGGTCAGTTCGGCCCTATGATCCGGCAGATGTCGTCCATGATGGGCGGGCAGCAAGATTCTCAGGAGGACATGTTCGCCAAACTGGAGTCGATGCGCGCCGTCATCAACGAGGTGAACACGCAGTTCAAGGATCCGGTACGTCTCGTCTTTGTGCGCGTGCGTCGCCGCCGGACGTGATCGACTTTGGCATCGCAGGAAAAGACCACGTTCGTCTGTGTCTGCATATCCGAGTTCTTGTCCCTGTACGAGACGGAGCGCCTCGTGCAAGAACTGACGGCGTACGAAATCGACACGCACAACATCGTCGTCAACCAGCTGCTCTTTCCCAAGAACGGTATGTCTCATTTCCTGCCGTGTCACACCGCCGGACGCTGACGACGGCCCCCTCTCCCCCCAGCGTCCAACTGCGAACACTGTAAAGTGCGTCAAAAGATGCAACAAAAGTATCTCGCGGAAGCACACGAGCTCTACGACGAGTTCTTCCACATCATCCAGCTTCCCCTGCTCACCGAGGAAGTCCGGGGTCCACAAAAGCTCAAGGAGTTTAGCGAGATGCTCGTGGAACCGTACGTAGCAAAGTTGGACTGATCTAGGCTGGGGTGGCGTGCTTGGACGACGTGGTGTGCCTACATACATCTGGGATTCGCGTAGGAATGGACTAATTTCACTTTGCCTATGGGGATACCAACAAAAGTGCGTCGCGCAAGTGTGTCCACTCGACATGAATACGACGAGAGCTGCAGCCTCTTCTTCATGCACCAGAGACGTCATCCATGTCCTTACCCACAGGTAAAAGTCGCGACAGAAACAAGATAGGGAACCCAAGAGAAAATGTCCGCAGCACATTTTCACGCGTTCAACGACAATGAGTGTGGACCTGGGCAACGCTTCTCCAATCTGGACGATAGAAGCAGCTTACTCGGACCTTCATCATATTCCTAGTAAAAGCTGGCGACAAATGGGTGTCTATGCACCTCTCTAGTACATGTATACATTCAGTGTGAACAATGAGCTGGTCCATACTCCGTCGAGCATCGGAGTGTGTCGGTGAAAGCTAGTAAGCCGGATGTGTACTCGCAGCTCGCATGATAATCTCCATGGTTAGGCGTAGTGCGACGTCAAACAGACATGTACTTTGCCATTCTGCGGGAAATGTCAGAAGACCGAGAGCGCATGGAGTATTCCAATGGCTCACTTTGGTTCACCCTCCTCTTTGTGGGCCAAGCGCTCCTCGAGCTTGGCGAATTCATCCAATGCGATGGTCTCTTCCTCATCCAACACCTAAAGTAATACGGTGAGGCAAGCATTACGGCAGAGGATGGAACGTCTTACCTGCTCTACACCCTTCACCTCCGGGATATAATGCATCAGCATCCTCTCAATACCCGACTTGAGCGTGACAGTACTCGATTCGCATCCTCTGCAACTGCCCTTTAGCTTGACCTTCACCAACCCTTCGTCGCTAAACCCCCTGTATTCGATATCACCCCCGTCCTCCATGATAGCGGGCCGCACTCGGGTTTCGAGCAGTTCCTTGATCATAGCCACGGTCTCAGAATCCGTGTCTAGAATCTTGGTGTCCTGAGGTCCTGCAGCGTCCCGCTCTTCTTGAGAACGAAAGAGAGGCAGTTCGGCAGAAAAGTGCTCCATCAATATCGAGTACACCTCGGGTTTGATCACGGCCCATGGGTTCTCGCTGTCCTTGGAGACCGTGACGAAATCTGGGCCGTAAAATATGGCCTTGACGCCCTCTACACCCATGAGCCGGATGGCCAACGGCGATGCGAGGGCGGAGCGCGTATCGAGGAATTCTGCGGTGCCGTCTTCCATCACGGGAACACCGGGGATGAATTTGAGAGAGTCGTCGTTTGGCGTGGTCTCGGTCTGAATGAACATGGACCGCGCTGCAAAGCATGAGATGAGAGTGGTGGATAAGGACCGTAAGACGTACTGCGTGGAGGGTTAATGCTCGACATTGGTGCTGGCTTTGGTGCATAGATGCCCGACGCTGTCGCTAGCGTTGGTCCCCGGTGTACCGCACGTCGTTCAGGCGTGGAAGAGATGAACCTCACCCACGAGCGCAGAGCAGCGTCTAGATGTCGTCTCTGTTGCACGGTCGTCCTTGCCGCCGTCCTCAGCGCGAGTCTCGATGTCATCATGGTGAGTGACAACGTCTGTGTTTACATAATCGACCACTTCCACGCCATGACTGAGGCACTCCTCCGAATCGTCGCCGCCGTCGTCTCCCTCTTGCTCGTCCTCTTCACAGTTCAGACATACCAGTATGTCACACGACCTCCAAAACTGCGCTCGGTTGCCATCATCGTCCTCGGCGACGTGGGGCGCAGTCCACGTATGATGTATCACGCCGAGAGCTTTGCAAAGCTCGGGTTCGACACGTATCTTATCGGCTACCGAGGTGAGTCGTGAACCTGCTCTCCAAACTATACAAACATCTCGTGCGCGAAAAGGGTCTAAGCCAGTGGCTTCTCTCACGTCGCTACCTCATGTCCGATTCTGCTACTTGCCGGAGCCGCCCTCCTTCCTCCGCAAAGTCCCGTTTGTGTTCGCCGCGCCAGTAAAGATACTGCATCAAGTGGGATCTATCCTTTACACGCTCATGTTTACAACATCCTCCCCGCCAGAGTTCATTATGGTCCAGGTAAGACCTCCCGATGGAGCAGGCGCCCAACTGCTAACGCGCACCAAAGAACCCTCCGAGCATCCCCACTCTCGCGCTTGTTTGGCTAGCAGGACGCGTGCGGAGCAGCAAGATCATCATCGACTGGCATAATCTTGGATATAGCGTCTTAGCGCTGAAGTTGGGCGCTTCTCATCCGTTCGTCAAGATAGCCACGTGGTGTGTGTGCCAGAATGCATGTAAATTAACACGCTGATAGAGCCCAGGTTCGAACGTATCTTTGGACGCCGTGCGTACGCACACTTGTTCGTCACCAGAGCTATGCAGGATCACCTGATCGCTGAGTGGGCATTGATGTGTGTTGTTTCCTCTGTATTCCGTGACCACGACTGAACGTAATGCTCAAGTGGTGAAAAGGCGGTTCTGCACGATCGCCCCCCGTCCCACTTCCACCGGTGCTCGCCGCCCGAGGTTCACGAGGTGCGGGATGCCCCAACATGCCTGGTGTTCGTTACTAATCCCAGCGTCAGTTATTCCTCCGCTTGGGGCCTTCGCTCACTAGTCCGTCTTTGAAAAAATATTTGCCTTCGACGAACACACCATATACCACACAATTCACCACAACAACAATGACGTCGTCTCGGACCACCCCACCGTCCCTGTATTCCCTCGTTAGCATGCCCGAACTACGAAAAGATAGAGTAGCCTTGCTAGTTAGCAGTACGTCGTGGACTCCCGACGAAGACTTTACGATTCTTCTAGATACACTCAAGCTGTACGAGGAGCGAGCCTTGCGAATCAATGAAGGTAAGCCCTCGTCATCTGAGCATCCTTGGAAGACTTGTGAATGAAGTTGACAGAGAATCCCGGGAAGCTGCCGCGGATATGGATGGTGATTACAGGCAAAGGGCCCCTCAAGAACAAGTACATGGCTGATGTGAATCGACTTCAAGAAGGATGGTCGTATGTACGGTGCTCTAGCCTGTGGCTCGAGGCAGAAGATTATCCTTTGCTGCTAGGTGAGGGGCCAGATGCTTGCATCCTTCGCGGCGAGTGACAGGATGGCTGTTAGGATCCGCTGATGTGGGTATATGCCTGCATTCAAGTTCCTCTGCGTTGGATCTACCCATGAAAGTGGTGGACATGTTTGGTTGCGGACTTCCAGTTTGCGCCCTTGATTTTGCATGGTACGCAGCATGCACCGGATCCTCTTCGGCATTTATTTATATCTTCCTCGGAAGTCTTTCAGAGCTCGTGAAAGACGGTGTGAACGGACTCGTGTTCAAAAACGCCAGGCAACTGGCAGACCAATTAGAGGTTGGTTGCCAAAAGTAAATTTAGAAAAGGGATGCCTAACGCTTTAAATAGATGCTACTCACGTCGTTCCCAAGTGCCATTGCTTTGGCAAAACTGCGTGCGTCGCTCCAACAAACATCCCAGAGTCGTGCAATGCCGCAAGTTCGGCACAGGGAGAGCGACGACTGGGAATGGGGCACCTGGACGGACAATTGGAATCGTGTCGTGAGACCGCTGGTGCTGACGGACGTGAAACGGTTCGAGTAAACGAGATCAGCCTGGATGTCATGTTCCCTTCAACGTTTGCACGTCTAATAGATCGCATCTTATCTGATGGCGACTTGATGGTACCTATTCCTCCATTGACACTGAGCTGCTTTCCCGAGCCACGTTGGGGGGACTCAACAGCCTGGACGCTATACTTGAATGGTTTGTGAGTGGGACTCGAACTGTACGTGGCGCGACATACATATGAAGATGAGAGGAAAGCGCCTCTCACATCCGAACCCTTTAGAACCCATCTTCAAGTTCACAATTGCGGCGAATGCGCTGAAACTTATGTATGAGCGTCCAAATGCACAAATAATCAGCGCGAAACTTTCGTCGAGCGCGCTACTTTTTTCGGGGGAGCGCACAACTTTCTACCGGGCGGTGCACCGGCGCGCACTATTTCGAGTTCACACACGTGAGTATAAGCAAACCCAAAACACTATCATGATTAAGATTCATGTCTACTAGTGGCCTGACAGAATACCAGGTACTGGTAAGAGTCGGCACACATACATATCACTCCAAACCAAACACTGGCGTCCATAGTGAGCCTTCCGTGCGGTTCAATCGCAACGGGGGCTTGTAGGGAGAAGCAGGTGATGTACGATAGGTATGTACATGGCAGGAGTGAGGATTTGGGCAAAGCCGTGGAGGGCGAACTGCGACTCGGGGGATGGGTACCAAGCAGGTCACAGAGTGAGCCCACGTGTAAGTTGGACGTTGGACCTGCAAGAAGGAGTGGTGGGTGGATGAGAAAACGAGGAGCAGGCGAGACGCTCGATGCGAGGGAGCCAGCTCACTGGCAGGGATGAGGTGGCGGACGAGAAAAAGCCGTCAGCACCGCCACCTACCGCGACAGCCTGGCATCCGTCACATGTCACCCACACCACGAGCATCTGAGTGTGTGCGAGCACGCGGCTGTACACAGACAGTAATGTTTGTGTGCGCACGCGTGCTCGTGCACTGACGACGATGACGAATCTACGACGTGCCTCATCCTCACCCATATCGCCCACGTTCCCTCCACACGCGACGACGCGACGTCCAAGTTGACACAACGACGATGACAATAACGCAAAGACGACGATGACGACGTGACGTTGACGCAACGGCGACGGCGACTCGCCCTCGTCTTCACCCGGTGTCCTCGTGACGACGAGGTCGAACCCTCACCCACCCACCTTCTCCTCATCCATCTCGCAACGACGAGGTTGCACCCTCGCTCGCCTTTCTTCCTCCTCTACCCCGTGACGTCGACGAAAACAACACAGCGCAACGACAACGATGCGTCGCGTCGTCCTCACCCACCCTTCCTCCTCTCCTCCACCTCGCGATGACGACGACGCGTCGTCAACAACTTGAAGGTTGCCTTCCCCTCACCCGCCCATCCTCCTCCTCACGATGACAACGGCGACGAGGTCGCGCCCTCACCTACCCTTTCACCTCCACCTCCACCTCGCGATGACGATGTGACGTCGAGGAGGTCGCCTCGCCTTCACCTATCCTTCCACCTCCTCCCCACCTCGTGATGACGACGACAATGCGACGTCACTCAACCCTCCTCCCCTCCCGCTCGCCTACAAACACAAACCCAAACGCGTCATCAATGTCTGTGTTCGTGTTTGTATTCAAGCGGTTGTGGTCGCACACCACCTGAGCCCCGGCCCATCATGATACCATTGCTGGGGCAGGTAAACCCGTCGCGGGTCGGGTACAGTTGGAGGTCT
>JBBPOD010000341.1:0-20901 GCA_038091255.1 Tylopilus intermedius | reverse complement strand
TACATTTCCTTGACAGACCCCCCAGAGTTCGCTCCGCAAATACTCTGGATGGGTCACCCATCGCCGTTGCGAGATCCGAGAAACGGCCCAAGAAAAAAATCAAACTTGCTCCGAACGTGACGGCACTGCACTCTGCACGCGGACCATTCCACTTCTAGCCAACGTGTGTCCGCCTGACAGTGGCAAGGTTTGTACCACTACAGAAGCCCGCGGAATGAATGGATGTGTGGTTGAGAAGGTCGGGAGGAGGGGACACGATGCCCAGCCTGAGGGTAGGTGCGAGTCAGGATATCTAGAGTAGGGACGAGGACAGATTCTGTGTGGTGGGCCGCCACCGTGTGCGTGAGGGACGATATGGGAGGGGGACATGAGTCAGAAAACAAAGCGATGTACCGTGGCGCACTTGGGTGAAGCACGACGAGACAAAAGCGCGCGAGCACGAGTCTGGTATCAGGGACTCGGAGCATAAGACGAGACGATATGTCTTGACGGCGACACAACTCAGAGAGCGCAGACGAGGCTACTGTGACAATTAGCCCGCCTACATCGACCCAAGGGCAGACGCACGTCCCACGGACGATCCGGTCAGTGCCATCATGCACCAAATGGCACGCGGTGAGGGGATATAGTACAAGACTCGCGTGCAAACATCACCTGGCGACCTTCTTGCTGCAACTTTGAAACGAGAACTCTACACGTTGCATGCGGTCAAGTACTAGTAGGGGCTAGCCTCGTGAGCGCCAATATCTTCAGACAGTTGGCGCGGCAATGTGAAGGTAGAGGAATGCGCTGTCTGCAAACATCGTCGGTCATGTGTGGTAAAAAAAAAAGCCGGTCAAGTTCATCGATAATGGGTTGCTTCGTTGTTTTGGCTTGACACTTACCGCACTCGGTCTGTTCAGAAATGCGGCCCAGGGATGCAGATGTCACCTGCAAGTGTCCTAGCTGCGCAATGCAATGTTTGCAACAACAACGGCTAGCTTGATTCGGAAGCAAAGGTCAAATTGGGCGACAGTGGGAATGATAAATGATGGCACCCAAGTGGTACGTACCACGTATACAAAGCAAGGGGGCGACTTATGGCCATAGCTGGCTTGTCGTCGATCGGGGTGCATTGGAGTACTGTGAACGTTGAATGCTGTTTCCATGATATCTACTGGCAATAATCTGCCAACAAACCGGGATAACATCTGACTTGATGGTTGTGACGCGAGGGATTCTTTCCGCACGAGCGCCGAGGACCCTAGCCTAATGTGTAGACAGTGCGGCGCAACCGAACCTTGTCCGTTGACGTCTTGACTCCCACGCGTCACTACGGAAACTTGTCGTTAGTACCACGACCATGTCGTCAACCATGATAGGTGCGTACTACCGAGTGGGTATTTGATGCTGATCGTTGAAGACCGGCGCTACAAACCAGCTGAAATCAGAGCCGGCACCGGGAACGTATATGCGGTGGCGTTTTCTCCAAATGGCGAGTATCTCTTGAGCGGTAGTGAAGAAGGGGTTCAAGTGTGGCAAGTCAAGGATGGTCAGCGAATGGCAAGGATGGCAACAGAGGGCACTTTCAACTGTCTTGCTGTGTCCCGGGATTGGCGATGGATTGCGGCGGGGATATATGAGGGCCGAGTCTATGTCTGGGATGTGCAGACAAACGAACTAGTCATCAAGCACAAGGATTCTCAACTTCCTGTCAATTGTGTTGATTTCTCGCCTGACTCGACCAGACTCGTCGTCGGGTCCGGGAGAGCGACCGTCTGGGACTTGGAAACACGTCAACAAGTGCAAACACTCGATCACGACGGTCTGCTTTACTACGCATCGAAATACTCGCCGCAAGGGGATCGTATCGCAACAGCAGTGTTCAATTCCGTGCGCGTCTACGATAGCACCGATGCTAGTCTGCTCGTCCACATCAATGTAGCAGTCACCCCATGCTTCAACACGGGTTTCCTTTGGTTTGACGACACCCTTCTCGTGCTATCAGACAAAAAATTCGCGCAATTCACGGTCTCCACTGGCTCGCTTGTCTCGGAATGGCCCGTTCCTGATACCGGCACATTCTCATGCATTAACCGGCCAAAGCACGGGCAATTCGTCGTGTACTCGACAGAGAGGACCATATCGTTTTGGGACATGGCGACGCACACCCGACTCGGTCTCTTCGAACATGCTATTGACATCAATTGTATTGCGGTCTCACCAAACGACAAGCTTCTCGCATTTGGTGACGATGATGGGAAAATCACCATCACTAGTTTGTCCCACATAAAGGTACCACGCCTATTCCAAGACTTGCTGCCAGATACTGCTAATGCTCCATACCAGTCATCTACTCGTTCACATGACCGACAAGACGACCAAAATTCCACCACAGTGAGCCACGATGACAATCCGGTAGACCCCACCCCGGTAGAGTTGGGTTGCTGTCAATCTAAGCGCCTTGCTGACACCTTGCTTTGCGTACCATAGGAAGAACGGGATAAATCTCGCATCGTCAGTTCCGGGTCTGAAATCCCAGCAGGTGAAAACGATATCCTCGAGGTATACATTTTGTTTCACTGTCGATGCCAGTTCTTACGTCTGCACAGGTCGACTTACCATCAAGCAAGCCCGCTCCATTTTTCGATCTCGACGAGGTTCGCTATCATCACGCTCTCCACCACTGTATTGACGCTGTTGGAAGGCACCTTCCCCCACAACCCCTGCCCGTTCTCCCGCCGAGATAGCCACGCCCGGGCCATCGCGTAACATACCACCATCACCAGACGTTCAGTCTGTAGTGTCCACTCCACGGGAGCCTTCGGGGCAACCCGTCGGCGCTTCCGGGCTGTCTCAGCGCTTGTTGGGATTCAAAAGCTGGCTCCATATGGGGCTGAAGAGGGACCAAGACGATCTTGCAGCCAATACGCCTGGCTGGTTCTCCAGAAAGTCGCATTCATCCCGTCCTGCCACTCCTCAGTCTGGTCCCCGATCAGCAATGGGTGCGAACCAGGGCCCTTCGTCGTACGCTGCGGCTCAACGTGAACGAGTGAGTGTGCTTGATGTTGAATGGATGTCGGCAACCTAACGCGATCAAAGCGAACGGTCGCGAGAGCTCCTAGACCAAAAGTCAGTCATCTCTAGAACGTCTCAGTCCTTACTCATCGCACATCACAGCCAACAAAGAAGAAAAAGGCCGACGCTGCTACCTCTACAATCAACTCAAAGAAAATCCCCGGGAACTCCACCCGTAACGCCCAAGGCGCCACAGGTCCTTCGTGGCCAAGCGCTGTGCGCCCTTTCTTGAAACAGCACCTTTACCATGGAAGCTCACTCTTCACTAGGGACAGCCGAACACTCAGAAACTACAAGTTCGTTTCTCCCTCGAGTGTTCGATGTTTACTTAGCTCTCGGCTCAGGATGAACCACCAGGAGAGGCGGCCGTCGCTCCCCCACCGATGATTGGGGGTGGGTCCCATACTGGACGGGGCACTACAGCTGCAACGGAAGCGAACGCGGTGCGTCTTTGACGGCGATGGTGCATTGTCGTCACGATGGCTCATTTTTGAAATGACTTGAAGGCACAGCAGATGGACGTATCCGAACTCCCGATCGGGAGCGTTCGCATCATGGTCCGCGTGCTTTTCAAACTGTTTCTCCAATGTTTTTACTCACCATCGACTAGCCACAATCGGGATCAGAGAAAGTCGCAGTTTTCTGCATGCTACCACAGTGGATGATCTGTTGTAGATCAGATACTACTCTACCCTGAGTGTATCCCGGACCTATGGACGCATACGATTGGTCATACCCATTAACAGTACTTAAATTTAACTTTCGTCGAGAAACCATGCCTTCAAGCACCAAACGCGCCCGATAAGAATCCCACTGGTCAAGTTCGCAGTCACAACCACGCGAGTCGTGACTCACTGACACAAAAGAGTCCATGATGGGGCCATCAGAGTTTTGGGGGTGGCTCGAGTGCGATCGCCTGCTCGCTTCGACGATCTGAACGGGTACCAAAAAGAGTGCCTATTGGACGTCAATAGACCCGATTGAGGGCGGGAACTTGTAGGGTAGGACGTTCTGCGCATGGTCACGAATGAAGGAAAGCAGACAGTTGCCTTGAACGCGACGTGCACTCGTTCGCGCGATCACTCAGGCTGTATACGTCCACCTGAGTGCTGCTCCAGGTGTCATCCCCGGAAGCCCTTGTGTAACACATGACGATCGGCGAGTGTGTCGGAGGGGATATCGACGCTCGTAGTTCAAGTTTCAAAGGTTTTTGTTCTTCTACCGGTTGATTCAGTGTACTTGATCTGAGTCCCGCACGTCCGGTGTCCGCTCCTCTCGTCCATGTCGCTACTCTTTGAGGTTTACATTTTGATCGTGCTTGTAACACGAGGTGATCGGGGGGTATATGACCGGACTCGGAGTGGTGAATTGTAACACCCCCATATTGGAGCAGCTGGGCCCAAGCGACTGGATGAAGCTCCACCCAGACGACAATCTGAAATAGAGTGGTATTTTACAGATACGAACCAGGACCCAGTCCAGGTTTGGGAAGAAGATATGATGGATGAATGGAAAGGTGGCGCAACTGGTTTCAAAGTAGAACCGTCGAAGATTGAGGAAGAGCGGACCAGCCGATGGCAGAGAGATATCTGTGAGAGCGTTGGGATCGAGGCAAGGTGAATATGCAATGGACAAAGCGCGAACACCGCGCGTATCGTTGAATGGTTTCTCTCTCTGTCGCTTCCAGCGGCCTCTTGGATGAATAGACCTATCAGATCGTCCAAAATCAGGCGCTACTCGTGCAAAGAAGAAAAGGCCTACATTCTGGTCCTTCGAGCGTTTCAAGACGCATACATCTGGAATGTATCGTGCCAAAAGGGTTGTATCCTTCGACTCTGCCCATAGTGCGTCCAACGTTGGATCATTAAAAGCTTGACACGTAGTTGCCAATGCAACAAAATTTCGTCGATACCAAGTGCGGGATGCATACGTGCGGTGCGGTGACGCCGATCGGAGTACCATAAGATCGCATCTGTCACTATGCTGCTCATCGCCACATTTCAGATGCCATCTCTGTTGTACCTCAAGCTCAAGCATGCATAGGTTCTGGGAAAGTGCGTGGCGCACTGGTGACGGTAGCACACAAGGTGAGCCAGGGATATTCATTTCAGAACCTTACTGGCAGTATATACAGTTAATAAGAATACGCTTGGTTGCAGTTCGCATATGAGAGGCTCGTCGATCCACTCCGCATGTAGCAGATCTTGGCTGTGATACACTCGCCGGTGCAGTTCGTACCCATCGCAGAGCTTTTATTTTGGTATATGTTGAAAGCCTGGAAATTGATGTGACGTCGGGTCAGGTCTACGTATCGTCTTTGCTTCAGGATCACATACCTCGAACACGGCGGGGTTGTACTCCATTTCTGCGCGGAACCGTCATCATCCTGCTTGGTGTTGCAAAGGAATGACTCACGTTCGGTAACAAGATGCCACCATGTCGCATTCAGCGGGTCGTTGGCACCCCACGTAATGTTTTGACCGTAGGCTGCACGCGTGCTGTACTCGAGCACGTACGTGGGACCCACCTCCGTCTGGTTGTCTAACTCTGGGAACTCGTCGACGTGGCTGATCCAGCTGTATCATCACCAGGTCAGTATGGTTATCTCCTTTCAGCACATGGTGCGGTACGTACGTGTAGGCATCCAGGATGTCGAATGTCTGGATTGGATTAGACCATAAGTACAATTCCGTGTAGAGTCAAACGACCACGTACCGCAGAGTCCACCTCGTACATACGGAAGCCAGAGTTAAGGCTCGTCAATGGTGTAAGGGACGGCATGACCTAATCCTTTCGTCAATCAATGGAAAGCCAGTACAGATGGTCCAACGTACCCATGACACCGCTTGCGCAGTCTCAGCGCTCATGCTGGTGGCGTTGTTCGCATAAAAAACCTGTTGTACGTGTTTTCGCTGAGGCGTATTGCGAACTCAGGAAAGCTGCGTACAGAAAATTGATCCTCGTGTGTATGTCCGAAGAAGATATCTGTTGAAGAGTGTCAGCTCTGGCGCTGTTCGGGGATCGAAAACATCGACTCACTCGCGATGACGTGAGGTGAGTAACGGTCAACGCTTTTACCGAGTTTCAGACAGCATGGAATCTTGTAAGTAAAACTCACATTTGATAAACTGCAGCGATAGTAAGCCTGAACTCTCGGTGGAAATGAAACCAAACTCACATAAGTTCGTAGGATTGAACTGAGCTTCCGTCACCCCCCATCCACTCAAAACATGGCCGATGATCCAGACTAGACACTTATTCGTGTGACAATCAAAGACAGTTGTCACAGTGGATGCTCACCGCGATCACCCGCATCTTCAGCGTCTTGAAGTTCATCCGTGAGGAAACGGAGGAGTCCAAAGGGATCAGGCTGGGTCGAGTTAACATAACTGAAGTAATTCGATCTGCAATGGATTCAAGAGTTACCAAAAGGCTTGAGAGGAAATAGAACGAAGTGACATACGTGTACCCTGTGGTTCTGGGGTGTAAGGGAGGTCTGGTCAGTTACGAGACAACGGTAACCACGTACACATATCGGTGTCGAGAGAAATGATGCGCAGGCCGTCGGGGCGCTTGAGGGTGTAGGCAGCATAGTGGGTGCGCGCGTATTCGACAGAAGCCTCCGGAAGCCAATTCTCGTAATACCACATCGTGGCGACATGATCGTACAGCCTGTACTCCGTCAATCATCATCAGACTAGGTCCATGCTACACGCCAACGCACCAATTGAATTGGTTTCCAAGAACGAATCCACCTGAATAGTAAGGAATCATCTGAAATTGCATCTATCAAGGAAACGTGATCAGTTTTAAAAACAAACGGTAAGTAGATGAGATCACATATGTGTCGTGGTTTCCGAGCGTGGAGTACACAGGTGCAGGGCCAAGATACTTCTTGAGAAGATCGTACACCGTGACCTAGGATCCTTTGTCAGCGTCATGGGTATCAGCGTCCTTCCCAAGACGATTTCACCTCGCAATATTCGACATATGCCCTGCAAATACATTTTCAGGCCCTTCGGCACGGAGTAAACGACGAAACTGAATCACCTGGAGTATTGGTTATCGGGATCATGCGACGTTATATCACCCGTGAACAAGGAAAAGTTGAAGCCAGTTCCCTGAGTCTCGGTCACCTCAGGGATAGCCTCCATTGCTGCGAGCAGAAGGGAGAAGGGAGTGTCGCTGGAATTGGCACCCATTGTGAGAGGCAGGTGAACCAAGGCGAACGTAGAAACCCACCAGTAATAGGCTCCGTATCGCGGCGCAGGCATAAGGATTTGATCGGGGGAGGCCGTGTTGTAGCCATTCTCGCGACAGCACATGTACTGACTACAGTTAGCCTCGTATCCAGTGGCGTAACCTAGAGGTGTAATATAGTCGGTATGAGCAAGCAATGGAGCAGAAACGTTCAGACGCACGAGGATCAATGTGGATATCAGACAAGTGCATAACTTTCAAGCGTTCCCCGCTAGGCTGTTTCGGCGGTGGCAGAGGGCTGGGTTTCGGTTTTGCAAACCAGTCCGTCAAATTAAGCGGCAGCGTGGGTGGCTTCGGGCACAAGGTAAACGTGGAGCATATAAGCTGCATTGAAAATGAGTAATTGATTATGGCACCGTCGTGCTACTATGGACGTACCTGGCCGTCGTATCCAGCCATATCTCCAAGTGAAACGACCTGCGTAAAGACGGAACCAAGAGCAAGTCGGCTCATTTCGTTATAACATGACGTCGGGTAGCCGAAATACTCGCAGACCGCCTCGGCAAGGAGTGGGCCTTGTTCGGGGGCAGCCAAAACAAGCATCTTGGCAATAGCCAACGACGCTTGGCATTGGGCGCAGATATCGCCATGGAGTGCAGGGTTACCGGTGATAGACTGGATCTGCGAAAATGCTTGCTGGAGGAGCTGCGAAGGTTCTTGTCGCAACGGCAATGGATGGGGATCGACAGTGTCATTCTATCATACGGATTAGTTAGTCCTGTAGAGCGGGATTGACGCGACAATTTCACCAACGTACCTTGGGGAAGTTGGCAGGATCTGTTAGATTAGCTGGGAAGATGGTGCCCTGGATCGGTCAGATCAGCTAACATGATTAGGAGGACAGCTTAATCAAACACTGGCATACCGTTGCCGGATCAGAAATTACGGGCTGGGGCTGAGCTGACGTGGCTGTCGGACTGTTCCAGTACGACGCATATGCCAAGGTTGGGAATGAGCCAGGAGCCGTATAAGCTGAGAGTAACGTGTCGTTGATGGTCGCGCCCACGGTGCTCGCCAGCACCAGAAGAGCGAAAGACGCTGGAAAAGTCAGCATTGTAGTGCTGGTACAAGTACAGAATCCGGGATGCGCACCTTTATACCCTTAGAAAAGAATCATAAGAGAACGATCGGTGGACGGGGAACCGGCGAGGCCATGTGGTCAATCCGGAAACCCTAATACTAGACTGAATGCATGCACGTTCGCCGTGAGACCGGCGCGCGTGGTGGCGGACCTGACCAAATATACGGTCCTGACTCCTGAGTACCAGTGAGTATCGTTGGGAGAACCCGATCCCGCTCGCCCCGCGCAGAAGCAAGCTGTTGCGATCGAGCACTCACCTTTGTCGCAGATCAGCGCAGCACCCTTGCCATCTTTGTCTTAGAACCCGAAGGTAACTTGAATTACGTCCTCGACGTAGGATGGCATTCTAATGCCGTTGGAGCAACGTTGGGAAGTGCTTTTTTCCCAGACCAAGGTGCATTCCCATGACTGTCCCCATCTGATACCGATGAATGGGTCTGAGGAAGCGCATGGTTGCTCGGAATGCGCGTGTCGGCGGCCAAGACCGCGTTGAAACCGGTGAAAAGTTGTGGGGCAAATCCTCGGGTTGAATCACAGGGAAAGTGAACATACACGTGGGTTTCTCTGATGTGACGAGGAAGACACAAGGAAGGTTGGAGCGATGGTGGCCGATCGGGAAACTTGTGTAGGGTACTAGTAGGGGAACAGCCAAACTGCAAAGTATCACGTGGCAAATTGGCAAGTATCGCGCCCGGTCCGAGTCGTTCAACTACCCATGCGATCTACGAAATCTTTTATGTAACAATGAATTCGAGTCGTCGCTCTCGATGCGTGTGGTCTAACACATCTATCCGTCACAAGAAAAAGATCTACCCTATCACTACGTAGACGTGTACGATTGGTTGTAGTTCGCATACGAGATACTCGAAGATCCGCTACGCATGTAGCAGATCTTGGACGTGACACACTCGCCCGTGCAATTCGCACCCGCAATGGAGCTTTTAGATTGAAAGTCGTCACGTCAGCCAAATTTGCTTCGATTCGCTTTCAGAACTACGTACCTCGACCAACGACGAGTTGTACTCCATTTCTGCAAAGCGAGGTCTGTCAACGGGTGCGTCGCGATGCAAAGCGGTGAGACTCACGCTCGGTGACAAGACGCCACCACGTCGCGTTCAACGGGTCGTTGGCACCCCACGTAATGTTTTGACCATAGGCTTCACCCGGCTGTACTCGAGCACGTATCTGCCTCTTCGACAAAGTGCCTAGCGCAACAACACGGCATCGGTCAGAATGTATACTCGAGGACGTCCACCGCACCAGATCATGTTCCTGAACGCTACGACCTGTTTGTCGTCCGTCACGTCGATTGCATACTCCGGTCTCGGTTCGACGAGGACCCCGGTCTGACTCCGTCCTTGCCCAAACATGCATACGCCAGACACAAATCGACTCGAGCTTATCACCACCTCCATCGGCACAGGCATCGTCTTCTCGCCCGACAAACGGACCAAGACGTCCAACCTGCCAACGCCATGCCCGATCATCCTTCACGACCTGCCAGAGTGCAGACCTGTATTGCGGATCACGATCAGAGAGGCCACGTGCAATGGTTGCAAACAGGTTTTTCGGGTTGCGGTTCTCGACCTCGGTCCTGATGAAACGGTACGACGAGCCCAGACGCTTTTGTTCCTGGAACCGTTTGGCAACCGAGTGAGCCACCGACGACTTGCCGATCCGGCGACACCAGTCAACAGACACACCCGCGGCGCTTTATCGTCAACGTCGTTGAGAATATCACAGATTTCCCGTAGAAACATCTCGCGCGTTCCTGCGAGGCATCCCCCCTCTTCTTGAAACCCGGCCCCGCGTGCATATTGCATATCGTCCAGAGCGATCATCTCCGCTGTATTACCTAGTCATCAGTATTCGATCGCACTCCAAAGACCTCGAACCCACTGATACGCTCTACGTCGTTCATCATACGAACAACAGTAAATCCAGTCTTTAGCACAACTCCATCCCTGAGTCCGTTCTTGAGTTCCACCAACTTTTCCTCATATCCTGTTATCTTCTTGTCGACACCAGAGACCGTATACTTTGCCATTCGAGTCCCTATATACGAAGATCAGTGAAGGCTGCCATGAAGCTCGATGGTTACCTACAGAAGCTGTCTTTCGCATATTCACCGATGAAGTACCCACACTCCGTCACTTGCTGCACCAGAAGCTTGATAGTCGCAGCATGCTTCTCGGTATCCTTCATGAACCCGGCGTCCTCCACGAATGCAAAGGCGTCGCTCATCGTGGTTACTAATTGAACAATCCGGTCATCGCGATTCGTCTGGTTTGCGAGCACCTGCATGAACACCATAAGGGAGGGCGATGGTATGGGCCCTGAACAATACACAAACTTTGTTCACCGCCGTTACGACAGACAACGCCAGCGAGACATACCTCCAAATTATTCTCGATCACATCCCAAATGAAATCCCAGTGCGAGCCTGGCACGGTTTGCAGTATCGGAGCGAGATGGAAAAACAACAATGTCATAGCACTCTCCACATCTTCGTCGACGCCGTCCTCGTCATCTCCGTCGGCTGCGACCCACGCTTGACATGCTTTCATGACATTCACGGCACGCTGCTGCGGGAGGAAGACGATATCGGAATCCGGACCCGGCGCTGTGGCAGCTAGCAGCCGAAGGGTGGCGAGACCTGTCGTGGATGCTGAGCCAGGACGAACACCAATCAGTGAAGCGGCCAATTCATTGCGATATCGGTCGAGCTTGGGAGGTTCCGGTGCATGCGCAGTAATGGAGGATAATATGGTGATGGCAGTCTGGGGGGCTAAAAAGAGGAGCATCAGCCAATCAGCATCCTGAATGTGACGCAAAGCTGACCTGTCCTTTCCAACCTTCTCGCGAGTCCCAACCACAAATCAGCATCGTCCTTCGTGGCATCACTGAACAAGTGTTGCAGCACAATGCCGAGCACCGCAGCGTCCCTCACTCGATCTTTCTCTTGGGCACGCCGAGCGACTGCGATGACAAAGGAGGCTAGACACCCATCATCGACGGCGACCGTACCATCCCTGATCATCAGCGAGTTGACTACCTTGGCGTGTACACCATCCTCTACACGGCCGAGGAGATAAGTCGTGAGCGATCTAACCTTCTCCACCACGCTCTCGAGATGGTTCCTCGTCGCGTCAAACGCCATAAAACCACCTCGCCTATCCTCTACACGGGCGTATTCGTTCGCATAGAAACCGAGAGCAAGAATATGGCGTAGTGCCCAGAGGTTCGACCGTGCGGCGGTACGTGAAGCGGTGAGGTGTGCAAGTAGAGCAGAGACGGCACGTGCATATTTCCTGCATAATGAACTTGGAGGAGCGGGAGTGTCTAGGGAGGTTGGAAGTGTGGGGTCGAGGAGCGCCAAGCTCGGGGAAGTGGTTGAGGAGTGAACGGAAGAAGAATCCAGCATTGCGTCAAATTCTTCGTGCGAAGGGAGAATGTCCCGTAGAGGGTCTATATGAACACCCGGAGGAGAGGGAGTGATGCATCGGATGATGTACTCGGGTCTGGATAGCAAAATCGACGCTGAACGACGGGAAGCGTAACGAAGCGAGCTCACCTCGTCTCCGCTTTTTCATCGATAACAACATATCTCAGCCTCTCTTTCACGAGACTGCCCACGACATCTCCGATCTCTTGTTGTCCGTCGCCGTCTTGGGACCGAGAACTCCAGAGCGCCTTCGTGTCTTCTACCCATTTCTCACTAGATGTCTCTGTCGAGTGGGGGATGACATAACCGAGCAGGAATATACCGGTATAGAGTTCTGCTCCAAGGTCACCGATGAACTTATAGCCCGAATCGACTAGTTTCTTTACGAGTCCTATTGTAGACCCAACGTCTGAAATTCCGTCCGGCTTGATCGAGGCTTCGGGTAAACCAGCGAGCCCCATCGTTGCATCCACAAAATGGGCAATGCTGTTCGAGAGCGCGGACGCAATCGCGTCCAAACAACCAGACGAAATGAACGGGGCTGTTAATGACACTTTAGAAACGAACGCCGAAGATGACTGAGCCTCCATACCTGGGGCACTCAATACTTTCCCTACCACAGCCTCCTCGCTTCCTTTGCCGGCCGCTGTTATCACGGTGCTGACCAAACGTTCTACTAGCCCGTCCATTGCAGCACTCTTTCCTCTAAGATGTGTCGGCAGCGAGGCGCCAATAAGGGGGGACAGTAACGATAGCGCGTCCTCCGTTGAAGAAGACGCGATTGCTCTCAGAAGCTCCGTCCAGAATGCTTGTGCTTGTAACTGCCCCCGCGAGCGATCAGAGGATCTGGATCGGTGGTCAAGGTACACCAACACTCCCGGCATCGACACTTGCAGAAGCGCTACAGGATGCGCGACGAATATAGCGTCAGCACGTGAAGCAAAAGATGCGTCATCAAAGAGCGAGCGCCCGAATGTGTCCATGAGCTCTACGAATACTGCGAAGGGCTTCTGCACGATGTTCACGACCTGCGTCTGATTCGAAGAGTTAAGTGCGGTCGCGAGAGCCTCGATGACCTTTTGTGTATAAACATCTACCGTGTCGCGTATCTTCTGACCCGCATGTGTACCAGGCGCAGACGTGGAAGTGCAGTGGTAGAGGAATGTGGGTGCGAGCGTGCCATCAGTGGTATGCAAAGAATCGAGGATTGTTGAGGAAATCGCGTCAAAGGATGCGTCGAATAAGTCTGCGAAAGTGGTTAGGGATCTTATTCCAGAAAAAAATATGGGCATACCATCTCCCATTTTGCCAGCTTTGTCTAGTGTACGGGAAATGACTGCAGCAGCTTCACTCTCCTCGACCCGCAGTCGTTTCGTGACGAGTTCAGTCCACAAACGGGAGAATTGGGATGCGAAGAGATTTCTTGCATCACTTTTCGTATGTTCGGTAACATCCTCTGCAAGAACTGCCCGTCGGACGACAAAGGCTAGGCATTCTGTGAATGCTTTAAACCATGACGAGGCTGCCGCACGCCTATCGAGGAGTCCAGTATCGAGTGGAGCCCAGAAGGAAGTGAGGAGTTGCGAAATAGGGTGGATACTGGGTCCTTGTTCACCGCCCTCTTCGTTATTATCGAAGGGCGAAGTGGGTGGTATGGTGGTAGGCAGAATCTACATGTATACTCACTTCAATCGGATGGGAGTATATGCAAAGTGAGCCATACCGACTTAGGAATCCCAGCCAACACGACCAGCACCAACGGGTAACCTTCTACAGGAGAGCCAGAACATCCTAGTTCAAGGAATTGCAGAAATTCCGCGTACGCTCTAGACGTCTGTTGTCTATCCAGGAGAGAATTGGTAGGGACATCTTCGACATTGCCCTCCATTTCAGATCCAGTGTCAGACTCAGACTCTGCGTTCGAATCTGAGTCCGAGTCGTCGCCCTCGGTCTCTTTGACATTAGTGTCAAGGTTATAGTAACCTTTTGATGCATTTTCTATATCGATCATCCATGCCTGGTTACAATCTGCTATGGCGTAAATGGTAGCGTTCAATTATCTGTTCACAAGATCGTACCTTTGAGGAAGATCATCAGGGGACCTCCCAACATTGCCCGGACACCAACATCGGTTTCAATCCAAGCCGAACGCAGCACTACCGTGCTCAAGATCGGGATAAGCGAATCCCCTAATTGGCCTGGTGTCAAAAGCCAGCTACGTGAAGCATATGCGAAGATGTATGAGGTTGAACAAACCTTTGAGCACACGGGTTAATGACCCAAGAAGCGCCCATGCAGCTTGTCTGACTTGCGGTTGGCCGTGACCAAAGGAAGAGACAGAAAACGGACAACCTGGCTGGCTGGTAGTAGTTGAAGGTGGTGAAATAGTTCCAGGATGGAGAGTAGACCAAAATGCGACAGGTGATAGGTAAGTTGTCAGGAAAGGAAGGTAAGTTGTAGAGACAGAATCAACTTCAGGCCAATTCTCTAAATAAATTGCGTCAATAACCGAGCAGCACACATGAAACAAGAACGAGGGAGACACGAAAGACATCTCACCGACTACCAAATAGTGGAAGGTCCAACGTACCTAGAATCCACCTGACAACGCCCAACGCGCTTACCCTTAGCCTCCCAGCTCGATCCGCTTCACCCTCTTCGCTGATGTTGTCACCCCCCACGCCATCGAGTGTCGAAGATAGTGAAGGCGACGCAGAGTCAGTGGAAGGGGGGATGTATCGACCACCTTTCTTCGGCGGTATTGGGTTCCCTTTTTTCCCTTTGCCTTGAGCTGCGCTCTTACCCTGCGGTGATCCTTGAGCATGTTGAAGTGGCAAAGCTGCCGACAGAACAACAGGAGCGGGATTCAAAGCTGTGTGAAGAGCTTGCGGATCCAGGACGGCATGCTGAGCAAACTTGAGAAGGGAGATGAGGCGCTGAGTGCTAAAAGCGAGCTTTGGCACGGATCGTATGCGAGAAGTCTGGGGACTGGTACGACGTTCATCTTGGCCGGAGGTCGTGGTGACAAAGTCGACCCAAGATCTCATGCCAGCAGTCGCGACGCCACGATCGAGGTCGTGTGCAAGCATTGTCCACGTTCCTAAGAAAGTCTCTAGTTCATTCTGAGATGCAACCTCGCTGGTCCACGTCAGGAGAGCAACACGGGCCGGGCTGAGGCGAAGGAGGGCGAGATGAAGAGAAGCTGCGAGATAGCGAAGTCGCCGTGCGGGATGAGTGAAGAGAACGGGGGCACGATGGAGCTGGAAAAGGAGTTAGACGACCTCGCAGCGACTCGAGTTTGGAGACGCACCCATACTGGCAACATCTTGACGACCAAGTCTGCCCTTCCGCCCTCTTCCTCGTACTGATCCTGGCCATGACGATCGCGTGCTGCCTGCTCTTTGATCGCGTCGTCGACCCACTTCATGAGCTCCTCTATCGCTTTTCCTCGAGTAACAACATCTTTCTTTCCCAAGGACCTGAGGACGACGACGAGCTCTGGCGGTAATAAATGCGCGAGACCGGTGGTGTCGAGTGGATCGAGGACTGGTGGGGCGGGCTTGGTGGGTGGGATGTAGAGTTTTTTGCGCTGTTCTCTCGCTTCCCTCTTGGACAGCTTGGGTCCTTTACCTCCCTTGGGTTTCGACTGTTTAGGAGCAGGCGAAGGTGGTGGTACCGATCCTTCGAGGGTGGCTTGTGCGGCTTTGCGTGCGTTCTTTTTACGTGTACCCGAAGTTGCGGACGATTTCTGGCTTTTGACCATCGGATCGATGTAAGAATACAAGGCGCCGGTAGTCCTTGGATCAATGATTATTGACTCGCTCGCCGGGGATCTGGAGCAGCTTCTGGTCCACTGGGACCAAACAAGAGCAAGCTACACATAGGGCTCCGACCGCGCACATTGACAAGCTAATTTAGACTATATATTAGCCTAATTATCCACGGCCGATCCCCATCTCGTCTACGACATCTTCCTCGTGCTGCGACAGCTATCATGCCACCTCTACCTCTTCCTGACAATGCATTCCCTTGCAGCAGTCCAGCTCGGGCAGCGTATGATCAATGTCTCACTCTGGAGCAACGCGGAGCATGGAACAAACTCGATATAGATCTTCAAATGCAGGCCTCTGAGCACATTATGTTTGACATGAGTCCTTTGGTTGCTGCGCGCGTCCTGGGCTACGCTTTAATTTTCGCACCTACTGAAGATGGACGTGATTCGTTGGCTTGTGAAATCAATGGCTGTTACAGTGATTCGGAGCTCCTCGCTGGACTTGCCCATCTGTATGTTTTTGGGGTGTTGGGATCGTGTGCGTTGTCGTCATGCCAGTGTGTTGGTTCTATATTCTCTAACCAATTGTAGTCTACAATCCCAAAGGTCCTACACCTGCTGTCTCGGCCAATCACAGTTCTACACAATCCTTCGAGGAGGAGGAGGAGGATCTGGGGCATTTGCTGCTGCAGCCCTTAATTACTCCTGTCCAGTTGCAGAAGCTGGTAAGTACGTTTGTTGCTGTTATCGACTCGCTCGTTGATTTCATTAGCTTTCGTTCCGCGACAATCATCGATGTGTCTTCACTGGTGCTTTCGACATGCACGCGGAGAGACCTTGTCCGAGGATCCCTGGAACTAAGTTCGACCGAATGAATGTAGCTCATATTATCAGTCGACCGCTGACGATGAACATCCGCGATACTACGGAAAAAGTTCGGGAGAAGGTAGTTCACTATTCTGTGTGATCTCCACTCACTAATTTTTTTTTCTGAGTTTGAGTGGGCGATGACTGCGGGAGCGATGATCGAACGCTTTGGAGGCTTCTCCACTCGCGATGTCCTTCATGATGGAGTCCTCAGCAGTCCGTCGAATGCATTCCTCAGCTCATCAGCTCCACACTACGAGTTCGATTGGCTTGATATGTGGTTGACACCAGCCAAGGTGCGTTTTATTTCCGATTTTCTACCTTCTCTCCCCTAACTGACCTGTTACTAGGACGAGCATCACCAGGTCATACCCAATGCTTATGACGTGGAATATTATTGGGGCAAGGAAGGCCTTCCTCGCCTCGGAACCGGCGTTCGCCCAAGAATCACGTTCAGATCCGCCCAGGTCGGCGACCAGACTATCCCACCTCCCGACCCGCGCATCATTTCCCTCCATGCTGCCTGTGCGCAGATTGCGCATATGTCTGGCGCTGGGGAATGGTTGCAAGAGTTCTTCCGAGACAGTGATGAGATCTCGGTCATGACTGAACCGAACGCTGCATCTGAGCTGAGTAGAGCCTTGAAGCGGGTACGGATACAGCTCCCTTCGTCCACTTGACGGCCTCTGTGTATCGGTATTATGAGCATGTGGAGGTTTGACTTTTGTACTCGGCCTCGTGACAATCATAGCTCAACTTCCTGTTTCTTCCTCCTTATATTCAGGTCGCTGACAGTTCATTCTCACTGCTGCTGGTGAACTACTTTTTTTGCTGTCATGACAAATCTCATCGGGTGTCGTATGGTGGCTCATTCGGCCACTGGCAAGATCGGACGGAACAACCCCCACTGTTGTTCGACCTCGAACCCAGTCCAACACATCTTCTTGAAACGACAAACCTGGCCGGGCGTCTTAGACTTGCTCAAGTTATTTATCCCGGTATCCCTTACTGCCACTTGGAATAACTCCTCCCATTCAGAGGTAGCTCTAATATCAACAGCACGTCGCAAAACATCACGGTGTCACGTCGGCGTGTCCGATCATGGTTTGTATTCCTCGAAACTCGCAGCAGTGCAGCCATTTGCTGACCAATGCTAGAATGCTGCGAACGTGCGGCCCATCTCCTGCCGCCATTTGGCATCATCATCTGTTCGAGCCCCATCCGAACCTTTTCCGTTCCCACAAGAGACACGCGGTAGTGGCAGTGATGTTTTAGAAGGAAATCGGAATGCGTCCAAGTGAGGATCAGACTTCGTTTGGTGATGGTGATCACGAGCAACGCTCAGCCTCCATCAGACCATGCATTCACTACTCAGCTCAACTCCATTTAGCCATTACAAGGCGATGCTGTCTTCCATATAACTCGGGTGTTCCGTGTGACGCCTGCGGCCTGGCTCAACGCTAATATCTTCTCGCACACTCATGAGCGCGGATATTGTGCTCGTTTCTACCGGGCTGCAGTTGTCGCAGTGGATGGGACTTGCATGTACAACACTCCTACTCTATGACCATGCAATCAACTTTGGTGACGAGGTGAGCCCTCTTGTAGACTATTGCTAGCCTCACATTACATGAACACGCAGGTGGAGCATTTTTGGAGTGGCCCATGGTCGTTCTCCAGGAGAATGTATTTCTGCGTATGTGATTGCCAATTCACCATCAATGTGGCATTCATTGACATATATTACTAGATACGTTATTTGGGTCTTGTACAAGCGGTGTAAGCAAGCTCTCCGTTAATTGATGATGGTTTGCTGACAGAAGCTATTTGTTCAGGGTTTCGATTTTAGGTGAGACGATGGCTGGTGAATTTTGAGTAGTCCGCTGACCACGTCGGAATAGCCGACAGGCAGCTTTTGGTTAGTAACCACCCCTATCAATCATGCGAGGCTCGCGATCGTACTGACTATGCTCTGCTGACCTAGTCGTAAGCCTCAGCATGTATAAAGTGTCTCTCCACCCACTGAGTATATGCTCAGCGCCATTCAGGGTGCTTTCGTGTTCTATAGCATTGCAATGCTTGCAATGGCCCTTTGTCAAAGTGCGTTGATACCTTATGACCACCCTTGACTCTAATTATACCCGGTTTGATTAGTTGCCATCACGATGCGCGTGTGGTATTTGTTCGCTCATAGCCCGATCATCAGGGGCATTGCTATCACTGCATATGTAATCAGTACCGTGGCCGCCGTAACGCTTTCAATCGTGCTGTGGCCGAACATAAAAAACGGGATACCTCAACTAGACCGAGAAACCCCTCGGACAGCCATGATTGCATGGTTGTTTGTCCCGTCGCTGATGATGCACAGTTTATTATTCGCACTCAAAGTCTATCGATTCATGACGAGTCTCAAGTCTTTGCAAACAGACACTTTTCTTTGGCGGTTCCTCAAGGAGTGAGTGACTTGTCTTGGCCTTGAACTTGCAACTCTAACTTGAACGATGTACAGGGGAATGCTTATGTACGCATGTGCGTTAGGTAAACACCCTTTCTTCAGTCACGTACGACGCGCCGATTAAGGAGTATTAGGATCACTTCTGTTTGTTATAACTGGCCTCACTAGGACCGGCACAGCTGATATCCCGGTAGGTCACTACTTGTTCAAGTTATCCAAGATCTCAAATGAATGCTATTCAATAACTCTAAAGCTTTACGAAGCCGCACTCAATGGAGGGTAAGTTTGATTCCTCATATAGCAATCCACTGGTCCAACCTATTTCTCGACCTAGCATTATATTTGTCACGTTAACTATCGTCTCCGTATGCCGTGCAATGCTCAATATCAAGTCTCTGGCTACGACCTTGCACGTTGACCCCGGGTGGCTGCTCAACCACGCAGAATTGAGTCGCGTTCATTGGCGTCGAGGTGCTTCGGAAGGCGAGATCGTCGTGGAAGTCTATGATATGCCGGTTGCATCGCACAGGGATGTAGACTCTGCGCTCTCAGTATATGCGAAGCGCGGGAGTTGCTCCGTGGGTACGAACACGATCCTATCGATATGATTGTATCTTATTATGACAGTTTATTTGATTGTGACGTCTACACATGTTCTACCAAGTATATACTACCCGCTCGATTACCAGGTAGGAATTTGCACTTTTGTTCTATGGATGTTGCCTTTGTTGGGGATGTGATGTCGCATTAATGGGGTAGTGGTAACCTGGGTCGTTGCCATCGACCCGCCGGGGGTTCGATTCCCCCTTAATGCATTGTGATTTATTTTTATTTTTCCATACCCGGTCAACTTACGTGATGCCTTTATTTCTCTCTCTATCGACGTGGCTCATGTCCACGGTGACGGCGCCGATTTGCAGGGTTGCATGGTGCATAGCGTGTTACACTACCACCACAAACAGTCGCGTTGTGCCCTGTTTCTGTTCTCTCTCAGGAGTTCTCTGACAGACCCAAGTTCATTCAGAGTTATACCCCAATGCGTCGATTCCTGAGCGCAGTCGCGTCCCCCTTATCATTCCAATCTCTGAAAGACCGGGTCAACCGTGACTCACTCAAAGCACTTACAATCCATCCATTTCAATTCAAAACCATGTCTCCGGTGCAGGAGCGAGTTACAGCCTTGTTGCCCAACCTGGTCCGCCCTTGGGATCCAGAAGGAATTGTCCCTCCAACAAACCCCCACCCAGTCGACTGGATTGCCCCTCGCGACATCCTTGTTCGGGCCAAGACGGGCACCGGGAAAACTGTGGCATACATTATCCCAGCCGTCGAGTCACGGCTCAACCATGTCGAGCATCATGCCCAGCTGGCTGTCATCAACGCTGGGCAAGCAAGTTCTCCAGAAATTGCACGGAGCGCAAGGCTCGCCTACCGACGCCGCTCTGTGGGCCCGCTTATTCTCGCTCCTACCAGGGAGTTGGCGATACAGATTGCAGGCGATGCGCAGAAGCTCACTACGCACCAAGCAGACTTTGAAGTGCAGTTGTTGGTGGGCGGCACTGGGAAGACTCGGCAAATAAAGGACTGGTCCGAGTCGACACGGGACCTTGTAGTTGCAACACCTGGAAGGTTGAGGGATCTCTTGACCAACGAGCCAGAGTTCCGACAAGGATTTAAAGGCTCTCCTATGGCACGTTTCAACCTTTTGACTGCGATTGTCTTGCGTCTAATAGGCATCTAGTTGATTCTAGATGAGGCAGACACACTACTCTCCATGGGATTTCGCGACGATATTGATGCAATTGCTTCCTTCCTCCCTCAGTCTCCCGTTCGGCAAACATTCCTTTTGAGTGCGACCATGCCACGCGCTGTCCGGCAACTTGCGTCATGGATACTGTCTCCGAACCACGGATTCATCGACGCTGCCCCACCGGGTTTAACGCCGCCTGGAAACGAGCAATCCA
>JBBPOD010000340.1:0-20911 GCA_038091255.1 Tylopilus intermedius | reverse complement strand
CCCACCGACGGACCACCCAGCATGCTGGTGGCCATGGCATCGTCCCGCACGGCTCTACTGGTAGACGTGGCTACCACCAACCCGCGGCGTTCGAGTGAGTCATCTCCCCCTGATCCTCCTCCTAGTTTCTGGGTATGGCGCTCGCTGCATGCGTCGTCGGCTCACTCCTATCACCTGGGGACGCAGCTCACGCCTCCGGACGGGCTGGTGCAGTCGTTTGGGGCCGGGAAGCACTTCACGCTTTCACCCAACATCACACCACCCTATCCCTCTCCAGCCACCCTCTCCCTCACACTTGCGTCTATCCGAAGTGGTGGCCAAAGAGTGATCAATTGATCGATAACACCTAGGCAGGAGCACGGGCACGGGTACTGGTAGCTGCCCGTACCCGTCCCTTGTCATACCCGTACCCGTGTACTGACCCACAACGTGACGACGTGACGACAAGCATTGTCGTCACGTCGTTGGAGTCCCTCGTCCTCACCCGCCTCGTGACACGACGACGGCAACGCGACTCGAGCGACGACATGTCCTTTCCCTCTCCCTCGTCCTCACCAACCTCTGAATCGTGAGGACGAGGTCATGCCCTTACCCACCCTTTCACCACCACCTCATCCACCTCGCGATGACGACGTCAACGCGCCCTCTCGTCCTCCCCTGCCCTTTCACCACTGCTGCATCACCACCTCCTCATCCACCTCGTGACGACGTAACGGGGTCGACGTGCCCTCACCCTCACCGACAGCGCGGCGGCATGGCCCCTCGTTCAACCCCCAACCCCTCTCATTCGCTCGCCGTCACCTCACCCTCATCCTCACCTGCAAACACAGACGAAAGACGCGTCAACGTGATGGCATGACAACACGGACAATGCGACCACGGCGCAACGATGAGACGATGCAATGACGCAGCCACGGTACGACGATGCAGTGACCGTCGATGCTGCCCTCGCCATCGCTTCTCTTCCCCCCCCCTCCCTGCTCATACCCACGGGTATCCAGTAGCCTATCCGTCAGAAAACCCGTACCCGCGGTTTACCTGTGTTCTTGCCCAATGACACCTATTCCAACAAGTTGTGGCCCATCCGAGTCGTTGCCCAGGGCTTCGGGAGATCAACCAAATGGAAAGAGAGATCTAGAGTGGGAGCTAAACGTCGTTTCAATCTGAATTGCCCTCAGAGAGTTCGAGGAATGATACGAAAGGGCCTTGGTCCTATGCAACTTGCATTGACGTTGTTAATACGGCCACTATGCTCTGACATTAAAATACCTTAGTAATGTTTTCAACCTGGTGGATTGACCTGCAACAAGGCAGTACGCGACAAGTTACAAAAAAAGTGTGCACGCAATCAGCAAAAAGTGTGTGCGCGATCCGCAAAATATGTGCGCTCAGTGAAAAAATGTGCGCGCTACCCCCAAAATAGTAGTGTTGACTTTTTGTGCAATCTGACCGTCATAGCACTGGCACTAGTTATACAACACCACTATGAAACTTGTACTTGAGAACATGCATATGTGGAAGGAGAAATATGTTACATTCGCTAGTACAAACTGAAGGCGTCAAGTTCATGGAAAAAAGGTCCGAAGCAATAATATTATTGGTACGTGTTCTGAGGAAAGGCCGGCACTTATACGAGTTGTGAATTGACATCTGGTGTTTATGTGAGTTCTGAAATCTATTCTATCGTGATAAATTGACGCAACCTACTAGTAGGGGGAGCACCAGTGTCGGCATTCAGAGCACTGAGATACAGGGCAAGGAAGTATGAGTAGGTCGGTCGGCCTATGACCTCTACGATGTCGTCTGCATAATCGTCAAATTCCTGTTGCACCGCTTCAAACTTTCGCCTCGCAGCCTCCCTCTTCGCAAGTGTCTGGCACCAACGCTGGATTGTCTCCTGGTGTGAGAGAGGTCGTTCCAGCGAGCCTAACTTCATGATTAAACATCACAAACATTAGATCTAGAGGTCGTTGAGGATAACTCAATAGAACATACTGATTGGGTCGACCTGCCAGTGAGGGCCTCAGGGGTATCTGAATTGACCGACATGGCTTTGCTAGGTGTAGAATCATTATCTACGGATGTATAGTTCCAGGGAGGGTGGTTTGGACAGTATAATGCCGATGCTTGTAGAGTGTCTCTCAGTAATGATGCCTGAACCAGGTGGGGAACAGGCCACAGTTGCGTGGGGCAGTAGTACGGTGCTGGGGAAATGGGGTGTGTGTGAATGAGCATGGTAGGTTGGACGTGTGATCCAGACTTGGTATGATACATCCTATGGAGTGGGAAAGGCTCAGGCGAGAGTACCTAACAATTCACGAGTTCAGCTTACTTATTCAATTGTAAATAAAACCATGCACAGGTTCTCCTTAAGGGGATGTTCCATCAGTACTCGGCTCATGTCTCGGCCAGACAATTTGGGTGCCAACAGAACCTTGCTGGAGTATGAATGGCACAGGTCATGATTTACGTGTATATTTTCGACGGTGACCTTCAAGTTGCTCCCAGCAAGGTAATCACATTGACGTCTCAAGCGCCTCATGGAAACCATGTAAGTTATATGCAAATTGTCTTTTGGGGCTCGGCCAGACGGTTTAGGAAGAGCCTTAAAGGCGACAGCCACCATTGGCTGGAACCCTCAATGTTCTTCATAGACTGTCCGGCTAATGTTTACGGTACATACCTCATGGGCCCTATAAGCCCCGTTTGGGAAGAATACAAGGTATTCGGAATCCTTGCATTCTTCCCTAACCGTTTGGTGTTGATCTGCCCAGATCCCGCGCATGAATTCATTAAGGCTTCGCTGTCAGGTCGCTGAGTACGCTGCATTCACCCCCGTCTGACCGCTGGCACGATGGCTGGCTGGGATCATCCCCTATCATTCGACAATGAATCACATGCAGACAGCCAGAGCATGCTCACCCACCTGGTCGATGGTTTACATGGATTTGGCTCACCAAGCCTGAGCGTTGACGTGTCGCAACCAGATGAGACATTCAATGCCCTCTTCCTGTCGCCACCGCTCAATCCTTCCCAACCTCCTCCGAGCTCTCCTGCTCAGGCTTACCCTCCCCTACTTCAAGGTTCTGGGGGGGAGAGTGACTTTACACAGATGTTCACAACGTACTTCGAGCTCAATTTCCCCCCGGAGGAAGAAGTGGTACCGCACACAAATCCGCAACCCTCTGGGCCCGTTGTCGGGACTGTGCCTGGTGCAATATCTGCACCAGGGTGCGCTCCAGACTCAGAAAGCGATGTAATTATTGCACTGCAGAATTCGTTAGACGATGCGATTGCATTTATCCATGCGCGAGAAAGTATGCATCTACAAATCGCTCTAACCTACTGCTAATATTCCTTGCAGTACCTGTCTTCCGTGCCCTAGAAGCAGCGGGGTGCCACAACTGGAACCAGCTTCTAGGGCACCTCTCGGTCATCGCTTGGAAGCATTTCACGACGGAATGCTTTCGGCCACGCTCATCCGAATTTTGGCAAGGTGAACTGACAAGGCTCTATTGCGAATATCTGCAGAAGGGTAGACAATTTGAAGAAGGTGAGCTATATTATGATTGATAGACCTACTAACAAACTCTTTATTTCAAGCCTCTGTTCAATTACCGCTTCGTACTGGAACCACTCAAGTCCTCACTGTTACACGTCTTGATGATCAGGTATTCACAGATAGGCTCGCAACCTTTGTAAGTACTACTATCGCTGCCCATACTACATTCAACCCGCTGACTTCTATTATAAGCTAACATCGGACATGTTGCATCATGTCATTTGCAAGCTCGTGATCGCTGGTGGCCATATCGTTGTTGAACAACTCCGGGTCACCGAAACTGCAGAAAACGTGACGTGGACCCACGATGCAGTCCGATGGAAAGGGGAGGATGAAGGGTACCCACTCTTCCATGATTACGAGCAAGTTCCAGGAGCATTTGCTCAGCAACGTGTAAGTCTACCATTGGGTCACAGTTTGGGTATCACTTAGTAGGCTGACTCAATCACACAGCCGTTATATTTCCAGTGTACTTATCCAGAGCTCTTTCTCCGTTGGGCATTCGTGCGAGGCAATACCAATGATTTTCTAGGCGTGTTCAAGGAGGTGACAGGGCCTGATGGGCTGTCATATCTTCAGCCATTACGTTGTCTGGACACTGGACTCGCCATTTTTGGTTGTAGCGTTGTAAGTGTCCCATCTCAGGCTGCTGTTTCAAGAATGGTACTGAACTACTAGTACTCCAGCTCGCTACTTGTCTTGACTTTGTTGCTAACAAGTCACAGAGGCGGGCGGACAGTTTATGGAAGAGGTCAACCATCTCGAATATATTGCGAGTCACACTTTTTTTTCGAAAGGTGATCGCAGGAAAGCTCGCAAACGTGTCGGATGACATTGCCATGGATGCGCGGGATCGTTTGCTGCGCCTTGCTTCGCTCGAACTCTGAATGATGTGTTGTCTACCATTATGCCAATGACGATTATGTAGTACAAATGTTCAAGTCGCGTCTTCTGTTTTCATACATAGTTGGTTGTCTGACTTTAGTCACACAAAATACCAGTCAGGCTGGGACTCCGATCGATCTATTTGCGTCATCGGACTTGCAGTGGGGCGAGCTGACCATCTCGAGTGACAAGGCTTCGTATGATCCCCAATGCCTCCGTGCGTCTCCACTAACGAGGTATGGTCACAGGTTACCGACGAGATGATGCACGTTCTCAAGTGCAGATAGAGCTCTGTGAAGGACAATGTTTCTTGCGCCGGCGGACTATCATTACCAATGTACCTTAGAAAATCGTTCAGCTACCTCATTGCACAAGACCTGCCAGACCGCTTAGAGCACACTGAGGCCAACACCATCGCTGCACGATAGTCCTAGTCCATTCCGCTAGATCGGCCTGTTGTCTCCACGAGGCGTTCTTCGACTCTGCAAGGGTGTGCATGCAAATTCATAAAACCCAGGCTGCGCTGACGTGGGACAGGATGCTTCTGGGTCAGGTGCTTCTAGCATGCGTTGATAGCGACAACAGGTTACACAACTCATCTATACCGTCCGGACTGAGTTCCCAGCGAGACAATCATCACAAAGCCACACATCGATAGTCCGTCTCCGAACAATATCCACCTCCCCAACCTTGTCCAACTGACAGAGGCTTGCGAAACGGGCGTAATGTCTGCTTTGGCTCGGTAGAGATAACCAGGGAACCTAGACAGCGTGGGCAAAGCAACAAGTTTCCATCCTCCTCAAGATAGCTCAGCAAGAGCACCGAGAAGTGAAGCTCCAAACTGGGGTACTTTGAGCTTCCGCGATGAATAGACGACCAGCGCTAGATGCCATCGACATGTCCCCCGCTGTAAGGACTACGATCGAAAAGTCAAGTAGAGCAGACTCGATTGGAGGGGAAATTAGGATGGTTTAGGAGAACAGAGGCCAATTGCAACAATTGCGGTGCTTTACGCGTGAAATAGGTGATCGTAAACCGGTGGGAACTAGAGGAATGAATAAACCGTACACTGCACACGATACTCAACCACAATATACGCTGGAGGCGCTCTGTTTCTGCAGTGCTTGATGGTGATTGACTGACGACGGTCGAAAATCGAGTGAGGAGGATGTTAACGATACCAGAGAATTATTATTGACAAAGGTAATCAGCGCGCTAAACACACGAAGGGCAAGATACGCCAACTTTGCAAGCGAACACGACCATCCAAGCGTTGGCAGTTTCTACGCCATCTAGATTGTTAGCCATAAGGAGAACCGCTTTCTCCCGCGCAGAAGTCTTCAAGCGGCGTAATATCGAAGCCCAGACCTCGGCAGCGGCGCGGTAGACTTCGACGCTACAACTCGGTAGAACAGCGCAGAAGGAAGACCACGTTTTCTGCAACAAATCCAAGTGTATCGAGGTACCCGAAAAGTGCCGACAAGGTCGCTAGCAATGCTGTGAGCGCGAGTGTTGTGATGGGACGTGGAAGGGAATGGAGGAGCTTGGCCAGCAGGTCAGCGTACACGGGCGAAAGCGTTGTACGAAGGTCGTGTGCCAGTTTCTGGAGGAGGCTGTCATCGAGTCAGTGAGGAAAACGAGAGCACGTGAGAGTTGGCATACTCGATGAGTGCCCGTAAAGCTTCGTCATTAGCAGCATCCACTGCAGTCATCCATAAGTCGACAACTTCTCTCCAGTTGTGCAAGAGGAGGGGCATGGAAAGCGCAAGTGGATCGGCCTTGGCGAATTGGACGAATGAGGGGGATAGATTGAGTTGCCTCCATTGCTGAAGTGACACGTGACAGTGGGACTCATTTTCCTAGCGTATGGAGATTAATATTGCATAGAGCACGGGAAAAAAAGACAAACGGCTGTGTCGTGGTCAGAGGTCGAGCGCAGACGGCAGATGAACGTCTTTTAATGATTCCGCGTACGATTGGTGCTGAGAACGTTTATATTGGTGTCATTAATGATATTAATTGACCACAGCTGACCTTGAACCGTTTAACGCGGTGTACGACGTCGTCTTGATCCATGAGCTGGCCGAGACTCAGGCCCCGGGAGTGCCAAGTGAACGAGTCCGGAGTCCGGGAGTTTTCCTATATCTGACTAAGCATCCATGAATAGAAATGCCGATGAGTCCGGTGTACGCTGATCTGCGACGTCATTTCAGGAAAGCAACAGTGCATCCTGCTGCCAGTGTATATTGCAACAAGCGGGTGCCATCAACCAAGAGATTCTAGAACGATCTTTATTACGAACAAAGAATGGACAGTGAATAGAGACTGCCTTTGAAAGCAACTGAACTCGTGTCATAGAAGCGTCACCGTGCACACAATCATGCAGGCGTTACCCTTCCCCGTCATCGCAACTTTCCTTCCCTATTTTCCAATCATCATGGGCCCACCGGCCCACCCAAGGCACCCCGTAGCAAATGGAACTCTGTATCACTCCATCTTGGGGCACGTCGTCTGTAGGAGGGGTTATACTCCAGTCGACGTGGTACGAGACTGATATTCAGCTGTAGGAGGGGTTATACTACGTACAGGTGAGTATTGAATGTAAGTAGGAACTATGTAGAAGTGGCTTACCTCCAGTCGACGTGGTACGAGACTGGAAGAAAGTAGAATGAGCGGTGCGCGTGTCAAACCACGCGCTGTGTCCGTAAAGGGAAATATATCTCCACGAGGGCTGGATCTCCAACACTGCCTCGTGCTGGACCGTTCCCAGCGAGTCTACGACCACTGTTGACGGCGCTGTAGCTGTAGGGCTTTCCGACCCTAGCAACATTACCACTCGCAAAGCGATGCTTCAGCTTATCAATCGTCTGACACAGGGTATGGTACTCTTTCTTCAAAACTACCCAGTAATGCTACATGCTTTCCGTACTAGTAGCATGCAAACAGACATTGACCTTCCCACGATTGTGGTCATTGGAAATCAGAGTGTGGGAAAGTCATCTCTAATTGAATCCATCTCTGGCGTCATCCTACCACGTTCATCTGGAACCTGTACAGGGCAACGTATCTATCGCCACACGTGGCTTAACTACCGCTACACTCGGATTCGCCGTGGAAGTGCGTGGTGAAACTCCACTTTAGCACTGACCACAGGGAGTGCCCATTCCCGTCCGAATCGTGCCCTATGGTGGTCCTATCACCTCCAAATCCTCAGTGGAGGATCACATTCGACATCCTCAGCGAGCCATCCTTAATCCGTCCAAAGATCCCAACACATCTCTTCTCCAGGACGACATAGCTGATGAAAAGGAAGTCTCCTTTTCAGAAAACTACATTTCCTTGGAGATCAGTGGTCCAGAGCTGACGGACCTCTCTTTCGTTGACCTCCCTGGTCTCATTGCCAGCGTCGGGAGGGAAGCGATGCTCGTGACATCGAACTTGTCAGATCCTTGGTCATCTCGTACATCGCGAAGCTGAGTTGCGTCATTCTTCTCACTGTCGCATGCCAGAGTAGGTGTCTGGGTTTCGTCGCGAGTGAGAATTTAGCTGATGTCGTCTTCATCAGCCGATTTCGAAAACCAAGGGGCACACCATCTCGCAAAAAAGTATAACTCGGATGGAAGGAGAACCGTTGGTGAGTACCGTCGAGCGAGATTCCTACAGTAGATGTACTAAACTGTATTTTCAACAGGTGTCCTCACCAAACCTGATCGTATTCCCATTGGTGCCGGTGAAGAGTCACGTGGCTCAAGATTCTCCATAATGAAACGGAACCATTGGTCGATAATTGGTATTGCGTCAAACAACCCTCTTCGCGGGAAGTCGCGAAAGGTATCATGTCCTTAGAAGCACGTAAGAGAGAGAAAATGAATGGTTTGCCTCGACGCAGCCATGGTCGTCTCTCGAACCATCATACCAGGGATTCCTTACGACCAGCTGCCTGACGGAGCTTTCCGAGCTTATTGCGAAGGGGTGAGTGTGGGCATCGTAAAATGGTTTTATTGATCACTAACTGCTTTGGCAGGGCTCCCCAAGATCCAAGAGGAGCTGATGGACGCCATCCTGGCGACCAACAATAAATTGCAGGATCTTTCGCCAGCGCCGTCCAGCGATCCAGTCAGTGAAGTGATGCACAACCCTCCGAATTTTCGTTCGAGATGTTAATCACCGGGTCGAGGGCACATCCGAGGAAGGCGGACTTTTGCAGACCATTCGTCCACACCAACAGGGATTCAAGGATGCCGTACGGCAAATTGCCCCATGCTTTGTCCCATGGGATAAGACAACCAAAGCGTTGCCAGCGGCATCGGTTTTGGTTCACGAGGATGGACCAGATGCGGGGCAATTGTCTACCCACCATGATAGGATACATATCGACGATGTCTTACGGCGAGCTCAAAAGTATCTAAGGTCTTACCCCCGTGGCTCGTCCCCGTATCACGTACTGATCGGAATCGGCCTTAGTGCGCGCACACGCGAACTTTCGGGCAATCATCCCTTTGTGATTCAACGCGCTTACATTAAAGAATTACGCAAACTTGGTACGCCCCGGCGATGGAGTTATATGCCAGTGAGTCGATGTACGCCATTTTGCGAGACGACTTGTGGAGCTCATCGATTTGCGTTTCGCAAGCATGGGCAATGGGAATGCCAAGAAAGCTATCCTGTAAGCATCGTATATGGCGTACCCTTACCCTTGCACGCTAGCACGATCGTCCAGGACCACCTCAACGACTGTTCTCCTCCACTGGCACTTTGGTACCCTTTCGTCCGCGAGGCTGCAAACTTGATGTCTGTACTTCGAACCCTCACCTCTGACCAGTTTCTGAGACAACTCTCCTCAGGTACCGTTGACGTAGCCCACCTCGATACAGCCTACAAGTAGCAAGCAGGATCCCTTCTACGGTCATGAGCATGCGTCGTCTCTGCCCATTTCACAACACACCTCTTCACCTGCCCAGAATACACCCTCCATGAAGTCTGCCGGTAAATGCCTCCGCTTTATCACCTACGCTCTCCACAGAACAAAACTCCGTTCCTCAGCAACCTTCGCCGCCCTCGTACTCCTCCAACGCCCAAGGCCCGCTTCCCCACAGCTTGGGGATCTTCAGGTCACCGACTCTTCATCTCTGAAGTGTTCATGCTCACGTCCAGGGTGATCTGCCAGTGTGCCCCCTCCAGCCTCCATTTCAAACGCGCTCCGAGCCCCAAGACCCCCACCAAACGCACGAGCTCGGCTTCCCGCATCCTCGAGCTCCCCCAACTCTACACTTACTATGCCATGATCCTGGAGTGCTCCGAGAACAGCGCCTTCGCACCCGTATCTCGAGCGAGTTTTCGGACCTAGTCGGCGTGTTGGAGACGTCCGGCGTCGTGTCCTCATCCGTCCCATGCACGACGGCCAGCTCTCCCTCAAAGTCGGGTCGTTGTAGTATTGGTCGGGCATCGTCGTTTGGATCACCGAGCAAGAGCGCCACTTTTGTTCAAGAGATCCAGCTAGTGGACTCACTCCGCGCCGAGGAGGTGCTCCGGGGTCTGGGACTCTTTACATACCATTTCAAGTTGCTTTGCCTACTACACGTCATGTCGAGAGTGCTTCCTCACGCCCAGCCTCAAGCTGATGATTATACCAACTTGAAGCTTTGCACACCAGTTGGTGATGTTGTGCGCGTAATAAAAGCGCATTTGGCCCCTCATATGGTGACGGTCCAGCCCGCTGTCCAAAAGAGGCAAGCCAAGAATAAGCGGCAGCCGTCGATAGACACCTCTTTTGGACGGGCTGGCCACCAGAACTTGAAGAGTGGTGTCAGGGCGACGTCCATACGTGGTATTATATAGAGGACGATGGGCACTCGCCCAACAAGTCGTATTGGTCCATCTCTGATCCCCTCAGAATTCTCACTCTGCAACTTCAAGTTTCTGATATGTCATTTGATTGTGATCAGTGTGGCACAAAATGCGCCAACGCAGGCGCACTTCACAACCATCGTTCAAGCAGACACCCCGACTCCTTCTCTGTCATGGCTGAGGGTGCCGAGCATCATGTCTCAATGACGAACGGCAAGTTTCACTGTCCTGTCAAACAATGCACGAGGACCTACAAGGGTAGAGATGCCCTGCGTAAGCACACCAAGTATCAACACCCCGCTCGAGCTCAAGAAGCAACCCTCCTCCACTTCATCGAGAAACACACAGAATTGCTTCATAAGTCGTCTGAACCCAATCACAGTCAGACCTTTCTGTTCCAGGCTTCACAGCATACTGACTCCTCGTCAATGCTCACAGGTGAAAACATCGATACTTTGGTCAAAGGGGCCAGCACTGCCGGAGGGAAAGTTGACAGCATGAATGCGAATGCAATGGCCGGTAAGATGTCCATCCTCGTTTGCCTGTTGGGGTTATTCTCACACCGCTTACTTTCTAGATGCCCTGGTGATGGTGCCATTCAAACGACCGACTCCTGGTAAGCCTTCGTATTGGAGTCCGCACATCCCATATACTTGAAGTTAATTGCAATGTATAGATACTAGCAGCGAGGCCAGTCCAGCAACCATGGCCGCCACCCAGTTGGTCTCGACACCCAATGGGTTGGAAGGGGGGGGTGTCCTGGATGAGCTCGGCATGTGGTTGCACAACAGCCTTCGATGTCTAATTTGCCGCCACTGTCAATCTGGCCTCACCTCGCAAACAGCGCTGGGACACCTCAAATCGCAGCATGGTGTAGCCGCCTCAAATGACCAGAAAGCTTCGTTGGCAGTGCTATGCATGACCTGGAATATCCACACCGAGGCCAAGGACGTTGTGAACCCTAAACCAGGTGGTCCTCCAATCCCAGGCATTGCACCACCTGTTGCAGGATTCGCCTGCAACGCCTGTGAGTACCGAGTGGTGGACCCAGGGTCGATGGCGAGACATGGCAAGGTCAGCCATGAACGAAACTTCCCGGTTCAATCCCAGTCACGGGAGGCTCTGGTGCAGTGTATCTTCCAGGGCGTTGGGAAGGTATACTTTGAGGTCGACCCGCACCACGTTGAGGGAGCGGACCTGGACGTTCGGGCATACCTCCGCGCAAAATTCCTCCCTGGACAGGCAGAAGACCCACTGGTTCCACAAGGCCGAGATCGCGACCGACCTCCTCTGCTGAAGATCACCCTGTGGGACGAGTTCGAGCCGGAGGTCCGGAAGGACGAGGCGCAGAGAAAGTTAGCTTCAAAGCTGAAATCCCGACATGAGCCGTACGAGCAGGGAGGCATCTTTGTCCAGTTGGCAGATGCAATCATAAACTACCACAGGAATGTGAAGGTTCTCCTGAAAGGTAGTGCGCACAAGTTCACAGTTTGCAAGGTGTTGATCAACGGCCCTGGGTTCTCACCGGACCAGTAAGTGCCCTTCTTTGTTTTCAGATTGATTATCTCACCTCTTCCCCTTGCAGAACAGGCCACTTCGAGATCCTGCCTGACGACAACCATGAGTACGACGCCCTTTTTTTACAAATGGTCCGGTCCATGGTGAGGTTAGAGCTGGCAGGCGATTTCAAGATGAAGTACATCTATACGAAAGAACAGAAGGGCGCATTAGACGACCTGATCACTCTGCTGAAGGAGGACGTGGAGCAGAAGTCGCAACTGTCAGAGGCAGCCGTGATCAAGGGGTACCACAGGTTCTGCTGGCAGCTGGTGCATGTCTCACAGGCGATGGGCCAGGAGAAGTGGGGAAATCCGATCGAACGTTTCCTTTGGCTGAGGGCGCTGGGAGCAGATGGCACGTTTGCAAAGGCCAGTGACGTGACACCAATTCTGGCGAAGTTGAAATATTTCTGCCGCCTTGTGACGCTATACGAAGGACTTTCTACCTATAACAGGGTGGACCTGCAGCAAAACCCAGTCGAGTAAGTCGCCAGTCGATTGAAAAACTACTGGAATTCTCATGGAGCTTGGATCTTTCCCCAGACGCATAGGAGAGCTCTACGACGAGGTCCTCAAGTTAGGAAAGCTCACGCCCTTCAATATGATTTTTGAGCTGCAACAGCTCGCATCAGCTTTAGCATACAGCCAGGTGCACGATCCGCACGTCTACGTGGATCCAAATTATGGATGGATCTCTATTGGGCGGGAGACCCTCCATCTCCGGAACCTTCGTGATGGGATGCAACGCCTGGTCCAGATGGTCAAGGATATCTACGTTCGCCTGAGCGGTATTGGGGTTTGGCCAGGTCTACAGCCGGATCTCCATATCCTGGATGATTTCACGAACGTAAGCAGAGGCTACTGTTTCCTCAATGAGGAACCGTTTCGGTCGAAGAAGCACGCCTTTTTCCTCTCTCTAGTGGAGCGAGAAAAGCTGGGGACGTTCTTGGCCAATGGGACATGGCATTGGAACCACGTTGCTGTCAAAAATTTCTTACAACGCGCCGACATCCTATGGGGACACCTTATTCATGCCCTCTACGTTGGGGTGCATCTCTCTTCTCGGGTGACCCAATTCCTCCAACACCAGCTGAGGAATGCGGATCGTCCTCGGAACCTTCTCTTCCAAGGGGAAGAAGGTTTTTTCCTCGGCAGGTACAGCAAGACCACGAACCTAAAGGGGAGGGACACCTGCACGCCAGCCTTTCTATCAGCACCATTGAAGGAGCTGTTGCTCGTCCTCTTGGGCGATGGCTTCAGAGAGGCACAGGCAATTCTGGCTGGCATTGTGCATGGGGAGGAAGCACGATGGCTTTATCGGACGTAAGTCTCTTCTCTCCGTGGTGTTGTCCCTCATGGACTGAACACGCCCAAATCCAGCTACCTTTGTGTCGAAGATGGGAGGAGGATCAGCCCAGAGCAATTCTACAAGGATGTCCCGAAACGAAATAGGGAGATGTTTGGGTGCGCATGGGGAGCAAGGGACTTCCGTCAAGGTATGATCACCCTGGCACGCGAATTCATAGCTCCGGAGGAATCTTTTTCCTGCGCCGACGATGTTCTCGCGGAAGCTGCCGATCATTCCAAGGACATTGACGTGGCACACTATGCCGTCGTCTATGGCTCGTTGCCTCGTATTACCAACAACGACATGAATCGACATCGCTGGCTCGCTGAAGAATGGGGCAGCCTGCTTGGCATGGGTCCCTTCTCACCTCCAGAACCCGCCCGTGTCAGTCGTAGGAAAGCCCGTTCCACAAGGACACCGGATGTAGACGAGCTCGTCGAGAAGCTTTCGGGCCCCGTGACAAATGCAATCATGAACAACTTCGCAACCATTGGCATCACTGCCGAGATGGTCCAACTGCTCACCCGTGCAGCGGAGCGGCTATTGACACCACAACCTGACCTGCTGGACGAACCAGACATTGGCAATGGCCCTCCTTCACCCCTCCCCAAGCCATTTTCGTCATCCCTCTCCAGCAATCACCTGGCTAGAGAGGCTAGGGGGCGGTCGGTGCTTACCATCACGGCATCCTCCCCCTCGCCTGGACAACTCGACTTGCGTCCGCCGGGACACATTCTTGCCTTCGATGGCACACCAGGCATGCCCGAAAAAAGGCCTGCGCTTTCCACATCTGAGTGTCGTCTCCCCACCCACAGCAGGACGGTTTCCAAAGCACTCAGCATGGCAGATGAACCGCCGCGTCCTGCTAAACGGCAGCGCCTGTCGCAAGGACATTGGTGCAACAGATGGGCTAGCGAAGCCGACGAGGATGTTGAAGACGTGCAGATGCAGGACGACGTGGACGATTCTATGGCCGACTCCATCGTGCCAGACAGCCCTTTCCACAGTTATGCAGTTGCTAAAAGACCCGATTCGCCAGTGGTCGAACAAGAGCCACTGTCGTTGGTGAACGTTCCTAACCCAGACATGGAAGGTGAAAGTGACTTGCGGAAGAACATACGGTGGGCCATGGGTGAAATTCTGGGAGTACATGACGCTCGGGAGAAGAGCATCGCGCAAATGCTCAGCATCATATTGGTCATGCGAGAGCAGCAGCGAAAAGACGTAATGATCACATTGCGAACGGGCAGTGGGAAAAGTATGCTGTGGTTGTGCCCGCCGCTATTGGATCCAAAGATCAAATTGCTCGTTGTCTGCCCGTACAAGGCCCTCCTTGCGGAGCAATGTGAGAAGGCGAAGAAACTTGGGATTCATGCAGACGACTTCAGCAGTTGGAAAGAGGTTCGTAACGACATACAGATACTTTTCGTGCAAGTAGAGCATGTCCAGGGGGACACCAAGTTCGCTAAGTGAGCGCCTTCGCCCGTTTACATTGTTCAGTTCTGATACGCCTCTTGTAGATATATGGCTGATGCTGGCGCCCCTCGTTTCACCTGCATGGTCGTAGACGAACATCACGACCATCTCTCTTGTCCTACGCCCAGACAGTCAACATGGACGAACTTGGCGAACTGGGCTGCAAAAGAAATGATGCCAATCTTCCTTGTTTCTGCGACGGCCCCACCATCCTTGCAAGACTACCTTCTCAAGAAATTCAAGCTAGAGGACCATCGTACAGCGTTTGTCCGCGGCCCGACCAATCGTCCAGAAATCGGCCTCCACACGCTGCGGATTGCTTCATCCCAGGATTTCGAAACATTGGGCCGTCTGGTGTTTGCTTTGATGGGAAAACTGACGCCTGAGGAGAGGATGCTCGTGTTCTTCAACAATTGTATTGACGCGCAAAGCTTTGCGACGTCGCGCGGGTTCGCATACTACCACAGCAAATGCGAGGATAACGATGTCGAGAAAGGTCGAAATCTGTTGCTCTGGGATGGCGGAAAGACGAAGGTGATGGCATGCACGTCGGCGTTCGCAGCAGGAGTGGATCGCCCCCACGTCCGCTTTGTCGTGATATTGAACCCGATTTACACCTTCACGGGGGCATTGCAGATGGCTGGCCGAGCAGGAAGGGATGGAAGGGAATCCCATGTCTTCTTCATCAGCTCAGGGGAGGCTCCCTCGTTGCGGAAACATCGCGACGGCAATATGGCGGAGGAGCTTGGTCAGCTGGTACACGGCCTGGAGTGCAAGGTTTTTTGGGCGATGTTGCACATGGATGGGAGCAAGTTCGCAAGGAGATGCCGTGATTTGCCAGGGCAGGTGCTATGCGACTTCTGTGATCCCGCAAGTGAAATGCACAAGTTCGCTCAGATCGCGATGGAACCGCCAGCACCACCGTCCGACGTAGTCACACAGACAGGAAGTACAAATAGGACCTCTCCTTTGAACATCGGCACCAACTTCAACACAGCGTGCCCTGCGGTTGCACGGACGAAGGACAGCATTTACACAAGGAACGCTCGCTGGGTTCAGCCAACACCCAGTGGCAAGGTAGCGACACAGACATGGAATACGAACGGACGTGCTTCCGCGAACATAGGCAGCAGCATCTCCACATCCCATTGTGCACTGGAACGCACTGGAACGCAGACGAGCGACGAATTCTCAGACTTAGAACCGATCACCCCAGCTATGCTTTTTGCGGCAGAGCTCATGGAGGAACATCCACTCATGGGAATGAAGGTATGCACATGCCTACATCGTGTACTATGATACAGACTGATGGTGGATGTCACGATTTCAGTCATGTTCTCAGCCCAATCAGGCCTCAAGGACCTTGCCTGAAAGACACTTGGCATCGTCATCCTCTATGTCGCAGTTGCCTGGCTGCTGGGGCAGGGCGAGGGCAGCAACCGACGCCGGGGCTGCTCGACTAAACAGCACGGCAGATTTGAATAGATTCATGAAACGGCTGCGAAAGAAGTGTCCTCATCACTTCTTCGCAGAGGGCATTATGGTCCAGGACCATTTCCCACATTGTGAGGTCGAAAGACGACTGGGATGGCAACCGAAGGAATACTCGACGTTCAAAAGGTCATTTGTTTTCGAAAAGTTCGCCTACTGCTACCACTGTGGTATGCCGCAGGACAGGCGGAATAACGGAGAGGGCCCACAATGTCACGCAGAGTTTGTCTACAGTAACCAGACTTCAAGTTGTGACTGGGCCCACTTCATTTTCAAGGTAACTTTCCGCATCTGGCAGGACGTAATCCTAAGGAAGAAGATGATCGCAGAGATGGGTGTCAAGGAGCCCATAAATACCCTGGATGAGTTCAAGGAGTGGGCAAACGGGGAGGATGCAAGGAGGGGCAAGTATTACAACGGTCTGGAAGTCTTCTTGTGGTTCTGCCGTGGTAAGGAGATAGAGGACCCTGCGTACTTCCTTTGATGTATTTACTATACCTCCAATGTGAACTGCATAATCTGACGTTTGTTTGTTTGTTGTCATCTAGCTAGCCTGAGTTATGCCCACGTGCGTCAGGAAGGTTCTCGACAGCCACTGGATGGTTCTCAGAGCACTAGGCCGATCAGGCAGCTGGGCAACTGAATACTAGAAGACATACCAATACTTGACACTCGTAGGAGCCGTCCCAATAGGGAACCCATCTAAAATTGATGTCCTATCAACGCCGTTCTTGGTACTGTCAAGAGTGACTACCTGCAAAGCGGCTCGGAGTCTTATATGTCGGGTGCACCACAACCTTCAAACTTGCCTCGATATCGAACGTTTATGATGTTCGGCAAAAACCAGACATTGAGTGACCCTGGAATCACTCTCGCGCAGCAAGTTCTGCAGCTCGTTTCTGATATAAGGCTACTTACTCAGGGTGGCCCTGGAGGCAAGCCGGACTGGGATAATATTCGTGGCTCAGTATGCGCGGCGCCTAGCCTGAGAAGTCTTCTCCTCTCTGACGTATTGTTCAGAACAAGAAGAGTGGTGGTTTGTTTGTCGAGACGAACTTGGAAAGAACGATGGAGCGCCTCGATAAAACCAAATTCGTTTCGTCAGAGCTACTTCCTGTCATGGAACGAGCCACTGACATCATGACGAAATTCAATGCGACGGCGAGAGCGGTGGGCAGCCAAGACGATACAGCGCTCGATGAATACAAGTCGGCCATAGACCGGATGATTGAATCTCTCCAAGTAGCCTGCTATATAAGGAAATAGGTCAGTGATCGCTAGCAACGAGAGGGATACCTACTGTGATGCTGGAAGATGTTGAGGTGCACTTTGGCATGCCGGGGCCCGCCACAATGTTTCCCGTTTGCTGAAAAATGAGATTGCACCAGGTCACAATGGCTGTCAAGTTGGCAAAATATAGGGCGGTATGCATCAAGCTTCAAGCATGACTGGGGACCAGTACTCACCCACGAAGTTCCTCAGGTCGATCAAACACGTGCAAACCTCGAAGCTGCACAAGAATCATATGACAGGGCTTCCGCGCGTCTGATCGAGAGTCAGCGCGAAATCAGGACAATCACGACCACTGGCATGACGAACGCTACCTTGAATCGGAGATCATGCCTGTACTCATGCAAGCCCTCAAGGCCCTGCAGGGCTATTCCGGTCCTTGCAAGGCTCTCTCGGCTTGCCCAGCGATGAGGACGGGCATGCCCGTAGTGAGTGGGAAAGGCAACGAGCGCAAGTTCACCTGGAGGCACTTCGTGGAAATGCAGCATGGGCCATAGAAGGTGATGAAAGGGACAGCAGTGCGCTTCAGTCTGGAGAACTCGATGACCTGTTCGAAGGGTGGGAGCTCACTGAACATCAGCAAACCAGCACTCTACTGGCCAGCACTGGCCAGCACTGGACAGGGTTCCAGCCTCCCCAGAGTCTGACAGCAACGTTCCCAATTGGCCGGGTCTGGACAGTTGCCCCCCAGTCTGTCACAGTCTGTCACAGTCTGTCACCAGACTTTTCCAGACTGCCCCTAGATCACCCTAGATACTCCCAGATTCCCACAGACCTCTCCAGCTTCCCACAGATCTCTCTAGATTCCCACAGACCTCTCTAGATTCCCACAGATGCCCCTAGTTCACTCTAGATACTCCTAGTTCACTTCAAAATACCAATAAAATCATTTCATATTGCACTTATAATATCTACACAATCACTACAAATATCTACTACAACACCCAGGTAGAACTTACAATCATCCAACTAATATCATCTGTAACAAACTCTTGTCAGTCACAACCAATACAACCTAATATTCAAATCAACTTACTAAAATCCCAACATCATGATGAGCAACAAGTTCTGCATAAGAAGTAGTCAGTAATGAAGAATGAGGAGTGTAATTGAACTTACAAGTGTTGAGTTGAAGTGATGAGTGACAAGTGACAAGTGGTGAGTGATGAATGAGAAGTGATGATGAAGGAAGGGAAGAAAGGAAGGGTGGGAACAATTGTGAACTGTTGCCTGCTTTATATATGAGTGGTGCCACAAATAGGTGCAAATAATTGACTTGTGCGCTTTTTTCAAAGTCAAGTGTGGGAAACTTGCCTGAATTGGTAATCAAAACTCCGCACCACCAAACTCTTTTTGTTACATCTTCTTACTATATCTTTGGTTACACCCCTACTACACCTTGGCTTCAGTTACTTTCCCTACACTGTAATTAACATTCCAATGGACCTCAGCCTAACCATAGATAGGTGCAAATAGCTGACTTCCCATCCTCAACCGATCCCAATCCAGGATGGGAGAGAGACCATATCGCTACCCCCCCTTCAAGTTGCCAACCTGTCCAAGCCGTGGACATTCCCCTCTTTGCCTACGTCCAACGCCCCAACAGCCTGGACATGGAACAAATCCACACGCTCGACACCCACCTACTGGAAGTGACCCTCCATGTATGCACCTATCACGAACCACCTCGAATGGGGATCCACTCTCTTCGTCCTGTACCACGCCCACATTAAAGCAGCACGACTCCCCTCCACCACCCCTGGAGAAAGAGCTGCCAGGCACAACATAATGTGTGACCTTTGCTCGGCCATGAGTGAACTAGGAATGTCTGAATTCCTAATCAACCTGGAAAGGTACCTTCAGGAACAGGCAGAGGCCCTCCACCCCGATGCGCCACAAATTGGAAAACATACCCTAACCAATGAAGCCATACCCATCCCCCATGCATCTCCCCCCTGGCTCGAAAACGCCTATCTCGCTGGACTCATTCCCCTTCCCCACTGTTACGATTCGTGCAACCGTGGTACTCTTTTTCCTATCTTGCTCCTAAATGTTCCTTGACCGGTGATTGGTCACCGCATCGTACGATTTCTCTCTCCATTTCCATTCGCTGTCCAGATCGTACGATTATGCCTATTTTCCTTTGTTTACTCTTGGTTTCCTTTCTTGTCTTGGTCCGTGCACCTTTCTCTCGACTACTTAAACTGCCTCGTCTTGATGTATCGTCTCTAAGCTAGTTTTTATCGAATATCACGCTAGCCTCACTTCCTTGAAACCTCAGAAAGGCTTACTAAGCCTCCTTGACTCACCCAAGACTTCGTCCTGCTTCTGAAGGGGACACTTCTACCTTTCGGAAAACCTCTGTCAAAGGAAGACCTTTTGAACCTTCAACCTTCGCTAGCTCTTGACTATACAACCGCTGCAGCAGTTGTAACAAAAGACTAGCTTACGTATAACGAGGCTATCCTCGTATAGTCCTCCAATATTCCTCCCAAGAAACCTGCCATTGACTCTCGCTGGTTCATACCACGAGAACAACCCACTGAACCCTCCAAACCATCTGAACCTATGAACACCCCCCCTGAAACACAAGACACCGACGACGTCCTCCCAGGACAATTCGAACAAGACAACACCCTTAGAATCTCCACTGAACTAAGTCACAAGTTATCCAGGGCAATAAATATCCTCAGGGTTCCCACTCCCCCATCCCCCACTCCAAAGACGACACAACCCATCTTTTCCCTTGAACAACTCCCCTTTGGCAACCTACAGCCATTTGAATACCCCCCGATCCAATTCCCTGAACTGACTAGACCTCCACGATCCTCCACACACACCCTTCGACCAAAAATAACCAAACCAGCTATGACCACCGTCAGGGCAACAGAGCTGCGTATCGGCACCCCAGAGAACTTTGATGGAACCCCCGCCAAGGCTATTGCATTCATAAACACGGTACAATTCTACCTACTCGTCAATGCAACCGTATATAACGATGACAACAAACAAATCACTTTTGCCCTATCCTACATGACCAAAGGAACCGCACTCACCTGGGCGACCACCTTCCGAGAGAAAGCCATCTCAGAGACGACCATCACCCTGGGAACATGGGCAGACTTTGTAAAAGAGTTCAAGAAAACCTTCGAAAAACAAGACACTAAAGCCGACGCCATTGCCTGGCTGTCAACTAAACGGGTCCGGAGCAAAAAGGACAAACAAGGAAGGACTACATTCGAACCCCCCCTCGAAACCTACATCTCTGAATTCCAGAACTATGCTCAAAGGGCTGGAATGATTGCTGCTGAATTTGACAGCATCTTAATCGGATTCTTTAGCGAAGGAATCCCCACTGTTAGGACCGTACAATCCTCCGGGTCGAACTCCGGAACTCCGGAGTTGCGGACGTAATGGGACTTCGGGTTCAGCTTATGTGCTGCCCCCTTGCTA
>JBBPOD010000339.1:0-20938 GCA_038091255.1 Tylopilus intermedius | reverse complement strand
TCTAGTAACCCAGTATCATTCCTTAGGGTTATGCACGCACAACTGGCGGAGTAATATATCCGAGGTTGTCCCTCCACCGCGAGGTGTATGCTGTGTGCCGTACCACTCAACTTTGGGTGAGGACTGCGCTAACATACATATAATGATTCAGGATACATTCTCAGGTTGTGCCGTAACATCAACTTTCGAGCTGCTTGACTATTTGTATCATCCCCTGCCTCCGAGTCGGTAGCCAGCGATATGATGCTAGGATGTCGCTGATTTGAAGCAGCCAACATGGACCTACATGCACGTTCTCCGGGAATTCTGATTATCGCTCGTGCTTACGACAAGCAGGTCATGGCTTCAAGGCATAACATACCTGCATTAGTATGACTCTTAACATCGGTGTACCAAGGAAGACTGCCTTATTTTTACTACCGGCGGAAGTACTTTCATCAGCGCAAGAAAGCATAGCAAAGTAATCACAATGGACTGGCAGAAACCATGCTTCGATATGCCATACAGACTGCGATGACCTTTCTCCACATAGAACGCGGAAATGCCCGCTTACAGTAAGTAGTATATTGACTATGATCCTAAGTTCCAATCCCTTCCGCCTTAATCGGGAACAGTCGGATATTAATAGCCCGGTTCTGCGGCTGAATTGATCCTTGGTCACGGATTTTCATGCTGGGACAAAAGGATATTCCGTCTGGCTATTTCAATCAGCTATGCTATGTTTGCGCTGTCCATCATGCTCATGTGGCGTTGCTGTTCACGTTGGCAATGGTCAACTTGATGTCGATTCAGATTCGTCATCAACCCCTCTGAATTTCAGAGGTATCTTGGACCGAAGCCACCTCAACGAACTATATTGAGATGATGTCTCCACCGATTCAGCCCCCGTTTTCACGCGCGAGGACACGATAGTTTCAACAAGAGTTTTAATGAGCAGATGGTCTTCTCTCAGGAACTTGAAAGATTGTGCCAAATTCGTCAGTTCGAGTGCGGTGCAATATTATCAGGTAGTGTGGCCGTGCTCCGGCGCCCTGTCACCGTCGGTTGAATAGGCTCGCTGAGCGCTCAGTTCTCGTGGCTTCATATCAACAATCACAGGGACCGATGCTCGTTCCACTGGCAGAGTCGGATTGCCACAATACCGTATGCAGAGTGGGCGTATTCAATGCTTAGTTACTAGATACTAAATCAAGTGAGCGTATTTCGCTTGGTTCAAAACCACAACCAGGTGTGAATGTTTGAATCAAGGAGTCTGCGTCACCATGCCTGGTTGTTAGTTGTCCAGGTCACGTGCCAATCCGAGAAGCGGTTGGCCAACTTGTTTCAACCGGCGACGCTTTATAATTCTAGCTCAAAGTTACAGTGTTGGCACCAGGAACTCTTCACGATTACCCACTAACCCACTTACCTCCATCTGTAGGCTTAAGTTCAGAACGAGAAGCACCATGTCGGATCCAGTAGCCTCTAAGTCCACCTTCCTTTGCATGTACATGACGAACCATCCAGACACACTGGTCGCGTATGTCAAGCACTTTGGCAAGGTTGCCGGGAATGTGAGCTCCGCTGAGATGAAGTCTATCGACCGCAAGGCAAGTTACAATACCCACTCTCAGTCATTTTTACTTACTCACACCCGGACGATGTTCATGATCTAGGGTATGAACCTCTCGTACTCACTCAAGAGCGGTGGCGCTGGCTCTGTCCACGTCAAGTTTGATCCACCCCTTTCTGGTTACGGCGACGTCAAGCCGAGATTACTTGCCATGAAAGCCGATGCACAAGAAGCCCTTGGGATGGTGTGTTCAGAGGGTATCACTTCGTCGTATTATGATCCTCACCGTGACCATTTGTTTAATCATATTCAGTTGAAATCTCCCACTATCACAACGTTCCGCTTGCCCGCAAATGCTGCCTTCACTGTGCTTTCCCTGTTGACCGGGGCATACGTCTGTTTGGCACCACCCCAAGGAACTGCTTTGCCGTTCATACCGGCTGACATTGCTGACATAGTATTTACCCCTGCGCGCGCGATTTTGGGCGTGATTGGCTTCCGACCGTCCCTGCGGAGCATCCTTCAAATCACTGGCTCCATACACGTCCTTGAATGCATTTATACGTGGCATCTTTGCCGACTGTATGTCAAAGGCCCGTTTGTTACGGTAAGCTAAAGGACGGATAGTCGTTCGCTTTCTCCGCTGATGATCCGATAGATGGCATATCTTTCTTCTACCTTTATTTTCGGTTTGCCGATTTTGATCGATCTCAAGAAGAGGGTTCAAGAGAAGCGAATCGAAAGCGTCATGAAAGCAGAGTAGTCAAAAATACGTGCCCGCTGAGTGATCATATAGGGATTATGGAATACACACGCGCGCTCTCAGGCTGTCGCAGCACTTCCGACCTGAAAATCATGGTGATGACGACGTTTCCGGGGGATTAGGCGTGTCTTACATGTTGCATCCTATGTATTCCTATCCCACCGGGTTTGATCCACTGGCCTTCGATGTTCGGCGTTACATGCGCAGCTCCATGATGGGGATAAGAACATGTTTTCATGCTCACTATGCATGATGCACCACTTGGAAGGTTTATGGTTATCCGTTTTCTATTTTCATCCATCTTTCTCGCCAGGTGCACTGATCCGTAGGCATGAAGCCATAGCTCAGTGGGCAGGTTTCTCTGCAACGATCGCACAGCTTTGGCTTGGGGCGTAAACCATCACGGACGCCACAGCCCGCCTCAGATCCGGGAACTTGAATTTGTACATATAAGGAGATCAAGTTTAGTGATGATTTCCTTACGAGGAAAGCAATCACCACGGGGTCGGGGTAGTTACCAACGGTCGTGCGGACGTAAACAACGTTTCGGTTTGTTGCACTGCCAGTTTCTCGGTCACTCTGTCCTTCGCAGGGTAAGACATCATGCATCATGACCGAGTATTCGCCCTCTAGGCTCCCTCTGACTATGTTCTAGTTGATATGCCCGAGGAGTAGAATCTAGATGCGGCCCAGGCCACCCTCACAGTTGTCAATGGGAATTGCGCGCACTAATTATTACATGTGCGGTTACTTGCTACACAGCACCGTGCACCTTGTCAACCATCACGCTTGGGAAAGTGCACTGCTCGTGGCCTTTAGCCGGGAGGCTATATTATAAGCACCATCACCAGATGGCTGAGGTTAGGCTCCTGGTTGACCTCCCTCCGTTTTTCTTCGTTCGTATTCACTGTTCCGGGCTGGTTCCCGTTTGGATTGTTTCTTCCTTCACGTTCTTTTTTATTCAAACCCCAACCTATTATGTCTGTTTCATTCACTACCCCTACGGAGGCTCTTTTGCAAGTTGCCCAACAGCATCCTTCGAAAGTTGCGGTCAAATGCAGAGAGGATCAATGGTCATACGCAGCCCTCTGGGCTCGTGTCAGGCAGATTGCTGACAAGATTCTTGATCTTGGTACTACCAGGTACTCAATCGGCCTTCATATGGGGTGAGTCCCGTCGTCACTTTTCCTAGACGGGGATTAATTCTCTCCAGCCTCGAGATCGACTACGTTGCTGCGGCTCACGCCATTTGGCTCACTGGCCACACCGTCGTCTTTCTTTCGTCAAAGTGGACACCTGAGGTTCTCCGGGCTGTCCTCGAGCGTGCCAACGTGCAACTTATCCTATTCGGCTACTCGGAGCCACCAGTTTTGTCGGGTGTCCGCGCTGTTTCTACTCTCGACCTTGTCGAATCCCAACGCCCTCCAACCTATGTGGACCCTCCTTCCCCCTCGGAGACGGTCGAAGTGGTCCCCCTGATTTGTTCCATCACCCCCACTAGTGGAAGCACCGGTGTTCCCAAGAGCATCGTTTACCCCATGCGTAGGAGCTTGGATGTACTGTCAGAAGAGTCTTCTACTCTCCTCCAGCCCATGGACGGACAATGGCTTCGCGGTGGAACAGTAAGTTTGCTTTTCGATGCTGTTCGAAGCGGAGTGCTAATGCATCCTTTGAAATAGACATTCTTGCGCCCACTTTTCGAGATTCGTCGTTTCATGTTCAATCAGACAACGTTATATCTCGATGCGTCTACTTCTGTGGCGGATCAGTGCAGTGCCCTCTGCGAGGAGCTTGAATCCACCCACAACTCTCAATTACTCCGAGTTCATTTTACGCCGAGTGTCTTCCGTGCCTTCGCCGACTTCGCTCAGATGCGTTCTGGTGGATCTCAGCTGCCAAAGGGTTTCGACCGTGTTTATTGGATGGTTATCGGTGGTGAATCGCTCAGTATCCGTGATCTTGAGCTCGCCCGTGTCGTATTCCCCAGTGCAACCATTGCTTGCAACTATGCTGTGAGTTATTTCACAAAATTGGTCGCAGAAATTTCCTCATGACGCTCTAGTGCTCCGAGGTCGGTTTCGCAGGCATCTCGCAGATGTTCATTCGTCCAACCGATCCTATGCCGTCTGCAATTTCGTTTGGCCCTACGCAAGGTTGCACAGACCTCGTCCTTCTCGACGGGTCGCTTTCTGTCATCCCCAAGACCCGTGATGGCGCGACTGGTATCGTTGCATTCGTTACGCACCAGAGTGCAACCCACTACCTGGCCAATGATGAAGCATCCCGTCACATGTTCCGCCCATGGAACGGAAATGACTTGCTTCTCTATACGGACGACATTGGTTGCATGCAGGCCGACGGCACTATCGCTATCCGTGGTCGTAGTTCACGCAACGTTAAGATCAACGGCTTGTTCGTCGATCTGGATTACGTCGAACGCGCATTGGCTCCTGCATTTGTAGACAAATCGCTCGATGTTAGCAGTTTCAAGCTCGTCAAGTCTGGCGCGACTGAGAAGATCGTCCTCTTCGCCTGTACCGAGACCACCGATGCCTTGTTCATCCTTAAACATGCTCGCGACTCTCTGCGTATCTCCCTGAATGATGATCTTGCAATGGTCATTAGTTCCGTGCGCTGTATCTCAGAGATGCCATTCAATGCCTCCTACAAGGTTGACCTTGCAACTCTTCAGAAGATGGCTGATTCTACGGAGCCTCTCACGCCTGGCCTCTCCGCGGAGCTCCTCACCGACACCTCTCCTGCTTCCAAGGTTGACACCCTCGCTGAAAAGATCGCAGCTGAGATCGCCAAGCTGTCCAAGTCCTCGGAGACCATCCCCACGGACATGCCCCTCCTCTACTCGGGCCTCAACTCCATCACTGTCGTTCGCCTCTACATGTGGTTGCAATCCGAATACGAATACGAGGAGGAGATGGCTCACCTATTCGACGAGGAAGTTACCTCCCACGTCCTTGCCAGCGAGATCTTCGGCGAGGAAATCACCGATGATTTGGAGGTGGATATCCTTACTGAGGCAATTACCGCTGAAATTACCAAGTTGTCCAAGTCTGCCGAAGCCGTACCAAAGGACATGCCTCTCCTCTATTCGGGTCTCAACTCCATCACTATGGTCCGCCTTCACATGTGGCTGCAGTCCGAGCATGAGTATGAGGAGGAAATGTCCCACTTGTTCGACGAGGAGGTGACAGCCGAAGTTCTGGCCAAGGAGATTCTGGGCCACGTGGAAGCGTTGGAGGATGGCAGTACGTCGGACACCGACACCGTCGTGGAGGATGGCACCTCCGAAGTCCACGTCCTTGAGAAAGATCCCGAATTCGCGACCCACGATTCTATCCGGGTAGAAGACGTTCCTGAGACCGAGGTCCAAGTCTCACATGAGCCCATTTACGACTCCGCAGCTAGAGAAGACGTTGATGAAGCACACGACGCCGCTGATGAAGATGCCGATTGCCAAATCGTCGTCATCCACGAGAGCGATTCAGAGGATTGCGTCAAGAGCGCGCGAATCGTGATGTCGTACCCCAAGCCAAAGAGTCCGTTGGCCTATCTCAAGTCACCTTCGCGGTGTGCTTTCCCTTTCGACGACATCCCCGACTCGCCTTCGTTTGACCACTCTCAGTTCTCGTACATGTTTTCCTCGTGGATTACCCCGTTGCCTGACGAGGCGAAGTGGCGCTCGTTGGTGGATTCAGTCCTCATGCTAGCTGTTTAACGACATATGTATGACCTATCATGACACGTAGCATATCGGACTATCGGACTTTAATACATATTGTATTCAAGATCATTGTATTGGATGTCAGCAGGGCAATGTCTGCTCTCAAAGAACCCCAACCTGAAAGATCTCGCCCTGCAGAGTGAACATCCCTCTCGAGAAATCGCCGTTTATAGTGCGACATCGATCGAAGTACCCAGCCATCACGACGACCGAGAGTGGTACCCATGCCTCCACAAAACTCAGCGTGCGCTAGAGCAACAAACGGCGAGTGGACACCTACAGCGATTTGAGAGATGACGTCAAGTCCCACCAACGCTGCGGGACTGCTCGATACGAAGAGTGCAACTACGACAGCACCGCAGATCGCGTAGATGCAGCCCGATTCGACGACGATGTATATTGAAGACGCATATCGATTGGGCGTGAAATTCGTCAAAGTAGATATTGTCCGACGCATCCACCAGAGTCGCGCCACGATTGCCAGCATGACGGATATATTCAAGGTGATTCCGAGCGTGCATGCCGATATGATGAGCGATGTCGATGCCGAACCGTAGATCCCATCATTTGGGAGGGTAGGTACCGCGGAGGCCGCATAACCACATCCTATCAAGATGTCGAAGGGAGTACGTCAAGCGGATTGAGACGTATACGAACCCACACAGCCAGTTGCTAATATGATCTATGGGGTAGTCTCAGCAAAAAAAACTTATGACAACTGATTTCGATAAAGGGTTGCCTACAGGAATTAAGACGACCCTCCAATCGCTCATAAAAACCACATAAAGCCTCCAAATCTAATTGATAAGAAGGGTGTATCTCACAACATGTGACCCATACTCACCAGGATAAAATATTGGAAAAGTAACTTTACTGCGACTGTGGGCAAGACTCCGGCGCATACAAAAAGTGTTGCGTACCAGGCTGACATACGTATTGTTCTTCAGTACACGTGGTGTGGTGTTAAAATTGAGCCAATATGTTGTGGAATAGTCGGGTACATCAACAGGCGCATAGACGAACGCATCGAGTAATTGTCGTAAGGATGCACCGACATGAACAGTGGAGAGAAGGAAGAGCGTCGTGGCCATCACCACGAGTACCCTGTCAATCATGATAAATCGACAACGTTCTATTCATATTGGACAATTTTGAACCCACAATCGCACGGGAGGGACCTTCCCTTGGCGCAACAGAACAAACATGCATAGGCCGTATGTGACGCAGCTAAAGATTGACCATTGATGAATAGCATTCAAAAGGTTTTGCTTCGACCACTTTGACTTACTTGACACCTTGGTGTGAATGGGTTCGCTGAGTATGGGGTAACAAAACGAAGAAGAGGCATACCGTACAAGACTGTCTCAACCCATATCCCAACGAGAGATATCTTCCCCATGGGAGGAAGACCGGCATTGGGGGTCGCCATTCTGTCCCCGCCGAAGGCACGAGCATGATGGCAATCTACTCATCTATTTAACATGTTGCGGAGATATGTAGGGGCTTGAAGCTGCCCTTCATTTCATCTACAACGGTCAGAGGTTCTGTTCAGCGAGATCTTACCAAATGATTGCTGTGCTCATTACAGCAGTCGGTGCTTGACAGTTCCGACCCATCTAGCCTGCGGATTTACCGCAGTTGGGAGGAAACCAATTCTCAAATCGGATCGTCAGCTGAGAGGAATAACGCTGATTGCCTAACGTGCATCACATGAAAAAGTTCCTGGGCCTGGGCCTCCCAGAGACCGCAGTTCGTTTTGCGTATGCTGTGCGAATGTGAAATGCAGATTAAGCTGTCTTCGTCCGAGTTACGAAACCAAGCACAGAAAGGGCTCGCCGTTGATGCCACTGAAGACTCCGGTGCTCGGCACTATGTCTCATCAAGCAACTTGTTGGGGCAATACCACTTACCGGAACCTTATCTGACATACGGGCGGCCGGTGAAGGTCGCATGACAAGATAACCTTTGGCTTGATCGAAGGATTTCACCACACAGGTTTGTCGATTTCCCCCACCAGATGGGGATATTCACCGTTGGAGCGAGTCCTTGAAGGCGGCGCCTGGAAAGGATTGTTAGATTTTACAACTGGTGAATTCGACGTTTGGAAAGACACCTTTAACCCAGGGCCGTCATGGTTCAGTGGCAGGAAAGGACCACAATGGCGATCAACCAAGAGAACACTGAATGTATTGGAGGCTGGTGCGCAGAGGGCGGAGGCTCAGGTGGAGCGGACGACCTAAGGAATGGGTAAGGCTACCCATATAAGTAAATCAATGAATAGAATGAACGTGATAGCTTACCTCCAATCGTAGTGAGTAAGAGACTGCAGGGAAAGAAGTGTACGAGCGGAGGCGCGAACGGCATGGTGCCGTAGTAAGGAAATGCAAGTAAAGTGGTAACTAAAAGCCACTAGTATGATACCTACACGAACTTGAAGGGCTGGACCTTCGACTCCCAGCGGCTGGCAGATCGTCGATGGTGCTGGCGGAAGGAATGGGCCGGGATCTCTAGGTCTGTGAAGAGGAGATTGAATTTTGCCTGAGCCGATGGAGCTTTGACTGTCACTTTCAAATCTTATCTCTCTGACAACGTGTATGCCTACACCACATCATCATTTTGCGTCACTGGGCATTGTAGTCGACTCGTGTTGAACTTTCGAGCATTATACAAGCCATGACAAAGAACGAAAGAGTGGCAAAAGGGGTAATGCATGAGATGAAAAAAAAAGAGTGCAACACTTTTCTATCGTGGTATATAATTACTGAGGGAGCCGAACCGTGACCTGGTAGTGACGAAGTGCCTGACTTAGGTATCCGTACATTTCTTCCAACTTTTGAACTCGAAGAGCAAATAGCTGTGTCACAGACAACCGGTTCATTAGTGGACAACCTTTGCGTGGACGTGACCAACGCGCTCACTTGCGACGTGGGATCTTCTGCTTGGTACAAGATGTTCGTTAGTTCCCGTATGTCCGCCGTGATCTGAAAGATGTTCAGCACGTGTCTCCCGGTGCGATATCTCTAGACGACATACCGCTGCCCACACGCTCGCAAAAATACCTAGTTTCATAGCCACTTCTTGGACGAGTGGCGTTGAGTCACGAAGGGTAGATTCAAGCTTCACCATTTGACTGAGAGAAGCCTTTTCCAATTCGTACTCAGTGTTGGTCGCCTTATATTCCGCGACCGCCACTTGATTGCACCCATAGTATGTGAGTGAATGCACACCCCATTTAATCACGAGGACCTACGATCAAACCGCCTTCGCGTTTCGAAGAATTGAAGTCCACAATTCACGATTTTCCCATATTCGGTATGGATGGGCTGATGTCGTACGTGAGTGGGTTACTACTAGTACGAGCATGCTCATTTACTCACCATAGTTTCAGCGACTTTTGTTGCCCATGACATAGGGATCACCAAGGAAAGCAGAAGCGCAATACCAGCAACAGCGACGTCTGCTGCGAGCTTCCATCCCACTTCCTTCACCTGTTCAACTCGTCAGGACCTACAGGCAAAATATTGGAAGTAGGTCGCACTTCTTGACTAACGCTGATGGAAGAGAAGATGAGATTATGAAAGGCTACTGAGCGTCCGACTTACATCTCCATAGCGGCTCTTGCATCACGCAGTCTATCTCCCAATTGACCAACCTTTTTAGATTGCTCTCCGATTCCGAGGTCTTCAACAGCTAGAGAGAATTCGATGATGTACGTGTCTAGAGCTCTGCCAAAGTCAAGGACTTCACATCAATGAGCAAACGGGTGTCCGACAAGATCTAGAGACAGCCTACACTCTTGACATAGATTTTGCGATGGCCGTGAAGTACCCTCGAGTGCCTGAACCAAGGTGAGAGAATAAAGAATTGGCGTAATATTGTTTGCAACCTACCATTGTCTGCTCTCGAATGATTTCCTGTTTTTCCTGTGGGGTCCTGTCTCGATCTCTCAGCGAAGGCAAGACCAGCTCGCGAAAATCTAGGAACGATGGCATAACCCAGGACCTCGACCGTTAAAGTTTCAAGTCGTACCGTCGACACTAGCCTGTGCCTCCCCAGCAAACTCCCTGGACCGCCAGAGAAGTTTTTGATACGTCTTCGTTTCCTATGAATCCCCAATATGATGGTGCCATTGGCAAAGAGTGCCTACCAGATGATGTTCGTTCCACTGCGTTTCCAGAGCACAACAAGTGCTATAAAGCTCAACGCGCTGGTTCTGCTCCTTCGCTACCCGAGATAACTTTCTTCCGATATCGTAGAAGGCTTGCTCGATGACCAGAGTTGCTGTACACAGCTCTCCGATTTCCAGACAAAGAGCCTCTTCAATTGGAAGGTCGCGGGCCATGTCGGTCGGGTCCTGAAGAAGATCGGTGTTCAGTGCGAAGTTTGAAGGTCACCCGGGGTGCCACCTGGCTTCCGCGGGGGTCAGAGCCTGAATGAATACGAAATCCTTACTGCTCGATACAGAATGGAGGCGGCCACGAAGTCAATAGGGAAGGCTGCAAGATGCACGAGTGTCGGATGGTTTGCTGCTGGGGATGTGGATTATATCTGGCGCGTGTTCAATTGTGATGCACAAGACAGGGTAGCGAATGCCCTGGAAGCTTTCTAGGGTTGTGAACATCTTGGAGAGCATTTGGGAGGTGGTGACTGAGATCGAGCAATGAAATTGCCACCGAAGCTGGCAGGCCGCTGGCGGCACGAGAGCGCAAGGTTCGGACTCAGGTAAGGTGGAACATACAAATCCAGCCTATCGATGATCTTCGCTACCTAGTTTCGTTGCAGCTGTGCGAGTCCAAATGGCTTGGTGTGGGAAGCAAGGAGAAATGAATGACGGCGATCAACTTCACCGCTTCCTGATCACAATGCATCCCGGGCCCACCCGGCAAGCAAACCTCAAGGCCTACCCACTGGGTTTTCATTTCAGCGTTGTGAGATGACAATACACCCAATGACCCCAAACCTACTGGTCAGCAGGTTGCCGCACTACAGCTGAACGCTGTATGTAGTGTTTGCTTTTAACAACATTTGTTATTTCACTTTGGTCACACTCCTTCAGTGTAGTGTACGATGAGGAATTAATAGATTGGCAGAATGTTCATGGTGATATATCACATAGTCACAATACCTACGCCGGCATGAAGTCGCCGGGGATCGGTGCCCAGACGGTGACCTGGTAGTGGCGAAGTGCTTGACTGACATGTCCGTACATTGCCTCCAGCTTTTCAACGCGTTGGATGAACAACTGCGTGAAAACAATGGAATGGCATCAGTGATCAGGCTGTAGCGAAACCGTCTGATGTCCTCACTGGCGATGTTGTATCGTCCGCAATCTGAAGTTTGCCCTTTAGCTGTTGTATATCCCCCCTGATCTGAAATGCGTGATGTCCGGTCAGGGAGTCATGTCACTTGGTTTCCTAGCTCGAGAACGCACCGCAGCCCACACGTTTGCAAAAATACCTAGCCTCATGGTCACTTCTTGGACGAGTGGCCGTGAGCTATGGAGTGCACACTCAAGTTTCACCATCTGAGAAAAAGCTGCCCTTTGCATCTCATACTCGGCAAGTATTGCTTCGTACTGCGTGACAGCCGCTTGATCCCCACAGTATAGGTAAGTGACCCAATGACGTATATGCAGGAAAGAACGTACCATTGCACCGCTCTGAAGCCTTGAAAAAGGGAGCGCCAGAAGATTTAGCGTCCATACAACAGGCTGCGAGGAACTGAAGAGCTAGATGAGTTGGCTGCCATTGTTCCGGTCGTGTCATCTGCTCACCGCGGTCTCGACGGCCTTGGCCCACCACGTGGGAGTGACGAACGCAAGCAAAATCGCAACACCAACAGCGGCAACGTCTTCTGCAAACTTCCATCCTAATTCTTTCACCTGTCTATCGTGTCAGGACGTACTGATGGCATATTGAGCTGAAATCACACCTCTTTACTGATACTGAAAAAGAAAACGAGGTCAGTTTTGAACAGTGTCAGAGCGAATGACCCCACGTTGCCAAAACCTCTTTCGCATTGCGCAATCTCTCTTCGAGGCTGTCAACTCTCTTGGATTGCTTGGCGATCTCGAGACTCTCGACGACAAGAGAAAACTCGGCGATGAACGTATCCAGATCCCGACCAAAGTCAAGGACTACAGGCAGATCGATGAGACAGAAAGGACTTCGACGAAATGTGGAGATAGCTCACACTCTTGAGAAAGGTTTTGCGATGGTTGTGACATATCCTGAAGTACCTGAGCAGCAGTGAGACACAAAACAATGCTACTGATAGGATATACTTACCTTGAGCTGCATTCGAATGATCTTCTTTTTCTCTGCTTGGGGCCTGTCATGAGCCCTCAAGGAAGGTAAAACTAGTTCACGAAAGTCTATAACGCTGGGATGAGTCGCTGGTTCGGGTATCGCGGGCTACGAGTCGCACCGTCAACGGCGGCTTGGGCATCTCCCGCAAACTCCCTAGAACGCCATAAAAGCTTTTTGTACGTCTATCTTGCATGTGAGCCCTGCTCGCAGTTCAAAATGAGAGATGTGCCTACTAGGTGGTGTTCATTCCACTGCGTTTCCAATGTACGACAAGCTTCATACAGATCAGCACGCTTGCGCTGCTGTTTCACGGCGTCAGACAACTTTCTTCGGATGTCATAGAAGGCTTGGTCGATGATGAGGGTCGCCATGCAGAGCTCTTCGATATCTGAACGAAGCGCCTCTTCGGCTGACTGAGTGCGAGTGACATTGGCGCGGGTCTGGTCCTTCAGTGTTGCTCGTAGATTCAATGTCGTGCGGTTCAAAGAGAATGTCTGGGCAGGGGTCTGGGTGGATTCCTGCGAAGGCTCATCCGGAGCCTCATCGAAGAGGGAGCATGTTTTCTCTGGGCGGTAAAGGACACAAACAGCAGCCATGGCGTCAACAAGGAAGGATGTGCTGCGACGTGTGTGGGTATTGGGTGGTAGTTTGCTCCATTGCAATGGCTTGCGCTAGCAGAATTATATCCAGAAGGCGTAAAGCTGCGAGACGGGATGGCGGTTGTGACGATGTGACAGGTCCTCGAGTTGGCAGTATGCAGCCATCCACGAGGACTCAGGGTCAATGATGGGGAACTCAACAACCAGGCCCGAAACATGCGGCTATAGTCAGCACAGCCAAAGCTGAGGGGCCTGAAGCCTCGACATCCCCGGGCCGTCGGTGGTAAGTAAAGAAGCTAAGGAAGGTTCTCCGAGAGTTATCACAGAAGGACTCGGACAAGGCCGAGAGTTCGACTCCCATCAGGTCAGCCACGATTTTCATTTCAGGCTACATACCTGCGGTGATTGTGACAACGCGGGATTATCACAAACGTCACATTATTCAGATACGCCCAACTTGCCCTCGATCTGGGTTCATGTGCCCCAAACATGCTTCGTCACTGGCAGCAGGAGGCCGAAGTGCAGCAGTTGGATTCTCAACGCCTTTTCTGGCGGGAGAAGTCAACCGTATTTCAGTCGGATCCCTCATTCAATAGGATTCATCATTGCCGACCTCGTCATTATGTCTGACGAGAGCCCTCCTCCGTACTCTGCTGCCGTAGCGGACCCTTTGGTAAAGTACGTTTTCCACTCAATTCTCAAACGTTCGACACTACCTCGTCGAGACAGACTATCTGTTTCAGAATCTCCCAACGTAGGGTTGCCGTTCAGCTGTTCCGACAACCTCGCCACCAGGATCTTGGCGCTAATTTCGGAGGGGAAAACGCTCGACTCTCATTTCAGGGATGTCCGCGATATCGCGTCTGCGGGCAGCGAGTTTGACTGCCATGAGCATGCAGTCATTTTGTGCCAAGTTCGTGCTTTTGATTGTTCGGTCAAACTTTGCCATTCAATAGAGATACGTATTCCAGACGTTCGAGACATTAGTCTGGGAATCCAGAAATATCGCCAGTACAGCACTCGTGGCTATCAAAGGTTAGCTTCGCTTGTCTCATTTCTTCGAGATAGACCTACCGACTCCCCGGCATGTAGACTTCAATGATATCATTCTCGACTTCCTGTCCCAACCGGACGCGGTAATTCAAGATAGGCTCCAGGAACTTGCTAACGCATCCAAGGCGAGCCGACCGTTTATGCCTTTCCATCCACGCTGTATCTTGACAATGCTTATTTAAGTTGCTTCGACTTGAAAGAGGCTCTTCGATCAATCAAAATGCATCTTTTGACACTCTCATCGAGCAATTGGAGGGTTTTTACAGATTGGTCTCCTTAGAGTTGGATGCTCCCAACGCCAAAAAGCGGAGGCAGAGTCCTCCGGAGGAGATGGGAACAACGGGCACGCGGCCGTCCCGGTATGTTACGATCCAATCGATACCTGTAAGTCTGGCCCCATATTTCACAGTGACTCAGAAGGTCAAATCAGCCCATAGCCCTGTCCCGTCCCGCATCGTGATCCCTTCAGCGGTTTCTCATCGGTCACCGCATCCATCGGCGTGATCTCCCGGACAGTTCGGTAGGCGATCTTCAAGGAATGCCAGTGCTTCCTGACATATCGCTAGGGATTACGCACGGCATTTTGAGCTCAAAGCAGAGCAGGCGATCTTTCCGTCTTGCGTCCGGGACTCCGCATCCGGGACACCGGCAGAGGCGCATAGGGATCCGAATCTCGGCGCAACACCATCTAACCCCTCCGTCCGCAAGCGACTCAGTCCCGCGATGGTGCGCGACGAACCAACGGCCCTCCCCGACCTCGTGGGAGCACTCTTGCGCGATCTGCGCGCATTCGTGGGTCGTGTCGACATTTTCAACACCGTGTTGGCAGAGGTCCGGTTTCCTTTCCATCACTGACAACCTACAATGACGAATGATGCGCTGTAATCATAGCTGGCAAGAGCGCAAGACGTTTTTATCCTGTATTTGAAGGATGGGCAGTCTGTCGCTAACCAGGTTGGTCATTCTGTCGTGATTCAAGGTATACTGACGGAGCGCCATGATTGCTTTTGCCTTTGGAACGCATCAATTTGCACGCATACGCAGGGATATCAATTCGAGATCGCTCGTTTACGGGAGCATCTTCCGCGCGTGTGCAATGCACTGGATGCATACAGCAAAGGAAGGCTATATACCTAATGGGTGCATACTTCGCTCCCCTACGCCGTTTAGTTCGCAGTTTTTTGTGCAGTAGCATGACTCGTGCTCATCCGAGCATGTTACGTTGCAAGAAAATCGTACCGTCGAGTAGTTACATGATTGGAAAGTATGGCAAAGCACGCGGCCTAGCTACATTGTTTTATATTCGTCGAGTTCGATGTCGGCGCGTGTTTCGCGAGAGGCACGCTCGTTGTCCAGCGTAATAATGCGGGGTGCAAAAATGACAGAACACTAGACCTTGAGGACCACTCGTCCTGCAATTTCGCCTCGTTTCATTTCCTCGAACACGCTGTACAAAAAGGAAAAGGTCTCGTGAGGACATCCAGAGAACACACCAGGGAACGAAATTAGCGCCATGCGTACGTTTCCAATTCTTCGAGGGATCGGGTGGTGTAATGACAAGCCACCTTTCCCCGCGCAGCAATATCCAGTGCCTCGACGGCATCTTGACGGGACCTAACAACAAGCGGGAATCAGTCCCCGTTGCAGATATAATTCCTTTCCAGGAGGATACTCACCCGGCCCCGGACCCCACCAGTTTGATTTCCTGTGCAGGACACGTCTACGTCAGTCGTGCCGTCCAACACAACACAGAATGTAGGCATATGCACCTTTCCGACCAACACCTCAAATGGAACCTGGAACGGCGTGGGCGGTACACCCACCATGACGATCGTGCCTCTTTTTCGGACGTAATAGCACGCCTGGGTACATGGCTCGGCCTGAAACGCAAGTCAATGGTATGTGACGGCGTGGCATCCAGCACCACTGGAGCTGCGGCAAGAACGGCTTTGGAAATACTGACCACGCCGGCTGTGACAAGGACTGCATGCGGGCCGAGCCCGTCGGCTGCGGCCACGACGTCCTTGATGACGTCCCCGCTTTCTTTGAAGTCGACCCATTTTTCGGCACCGAGCGAGAGACACAGCTTGCGTTTCTCCTCCCCGCTGTCTGTAGATGTACACGCGTCAAACAACGATGATCTATGTGAGTAATGCGAACTATGGACGTGCATATCGCGATGATACGAAGACCCGTCACAACGGCATATTGAATGGCTGTATTAAACAAATGGAGATTCGAGGTGAGCGAGACAGCATTAGTCTGGGGACGAGAAGACGCCTACCAAGATGGCCGAGACCACCGCCTGCACCAGGAATTGCAATCCAACCGTTGGGAAGGACATTGTTGCACTTGAGGGCTTTGTAAACCGACATGCCCTTCAAGTTCAGAATACGATCCAGTTAATCACTGGGCGGGAGCATTGCAAGTGTACTCACAGCATAAAAAGGATAGGTGTCGCAGCTGCGCTATCGAGGGACTTGGGTATTGGTGTGACATGGTTGATCCATGCAATCTGAAAATACAAAACAATCACTCAGAGTATGGAGAGCAGTGGGAGTGCCGCTAGTGACGAATTCCGTATACCTAGTACAAGAACACCGTGAGAAGGCAGGCTCCTAGGGGCTCGCCCAGTAAGTACTTGCTTCCTTTGTAGCCCATACTTAACGTCCATGATTATGACCTCGTGGCTACCCTCTTTTAAGAACACCCGCAGCCACTTGGTGGCTCTCAATGCACCCATCATACAGACTTCCCAATCTTTCCGGCGAAGACGGCGAAGGCTACGTTCCTAGCAAAGTCGACAAGGGGAAGCGAAAAGTGGAGGGTGGGTACTTGCCACTACATTGATGAGCCACCCGTCTCCCTTCACATTTATTCTTATCGAGTACACTCTCATGTTCGGAAAGTCTCGTTTTCAGCCTTGGGCGGCAACTCTGACATGGTGTTTGGGTCCGATTCTGACCTGACGACTTCTCCGTTGATATCTATTCATGCAAACCCTCCCATGATCGATACCCCCACTGTTAGCACTGATGGCGGCGATGAAATTTACGAGTCCGTCGAAGAGGAAGACCCACAAGATGATCAGGTGGGTTGATTCCACATCATGATCCAGCTGGAACATCGAACTGGATCTTGTGCCGGTGGATGGATATAAATTCTGCACTTTCACAGCAGCGCGACGGACCTGACTTGGCTCATTCCATCAAAGGCATGTATCGCATCCTCGACCTTATCGCAGAGCAGGGAAGTTTCGGTCTAGGCAAGTACCTTACCCTCAGCCGACTCGGCGCGCTTGTTCCCGTTGTTGAATTGGTGTCAGTCGACAAGATCATCATATCCCAAGATTCGCTCGAGGCATTCATCAACAATGTTTGCCCTGGCGCATACACAGCGATGACCAAAGTCAACTTCAAAACCCTCGATGATTACGTCATCAAACCTGTGGGCGTTTACGGTAGTAAAGAGGAAATCGTTCGATTTTTATCTCGACTCGGCGCCATCGACGATGTCATGTAAGTTTTCCCCAAAATCATTTATCTACATTAAGATTGAACCTGTTTTGACAGAGCAGCACAGCTTCTCGTTGACCCTGATACTCATTGGCGCACGCAACCCGCTCTCCGATCAGGCCTGTACATCATCACGACGCCTGAACAAACCGAGGGCGAGCATCAGATATTCGTTTTATACTGGCCGGAAGCAACAACCTGGGAGGATTCTGCTGCGCCATCAATTTGTCGCAATCGCGTCACGTTCATGAGGTACGCTCGCAATTATGCCGTCCTAAGTCGCAGATGATCAAGTGCATCTTACATAAGGTATCTGGTGAAGATGTGCGACCAGCTCGTGTCTTTAATCTCCTCTGAGCATGCGCAAACCATCCTTTGGGGAGAAGAGGATGCAAATGAAGACATCCCTGATGTCCACCAGGATGAGTCGGACCGGTTGTTCACATCTGATGTCGCGCAGACCAACGAACAAGAGAAAAAGGTTACTGTCCGCAAAGGATTCGAGGTCAGTTCGCTCTGGCTATGTGATAGGATTGTAAGTTGAGAAGATTCGAGGTCCAACTTCAGGCCATCTTGGAGGCTATTGCACAACCGAAGGCACTTCCTGAGGATGCGGATCCGACAAAGCCTGCCCCCGTCGCACCCTTCTTGCTCTTTGGGGAGACGAGACAGGGATTCATGACAGTGGAATATCACGAAGCGAAAATCATATACGATCCCTTCAAAGGACATACGTTGACTGGTGTTCAGCTCGGGACATTTCTGTCAGTGCTCACTTTTTTGGAGTTGATCACGTTGTCTGAGTGTATCTTCAATCATAGGCAAAGCGACCACCTTCGTCTGAGCGAGCAGTTGGACACCACGGCTGTGAAAATCCTGGTTTGCGCCGGGCTTCAGAAGCGCTTTCCACACGAATGTAGGCAGTGGAACCGTGATGTTACCGCCGTGGCCAACACGTCGAAGTCGAGGATCCGAATCGAGTGTCGCAAACTTTCCACAAGGTTGGAACAGGGACTACCGCAGCTTCAGAGGTCGATATTCGAGGTGGTATTGGACGAGGTATTGCAGCAGTATCCGTGAGTAGGATATGACGTTTCACACAGTTTGTATACTCATCGCATAAAATGTTAGGTGCTTTGATCGCAGGGCCTTTGCATTCAATGGGCCTGATACCATAAATGATCCGGGTGTGTGGTAAAATCCAACGCTGAAATTATTGTATTCTGATGTTTGATCTTTCCAGAGTTTCTCTCGAATCTACTGGCACTCCATCCGAGAGCTAAGGTTGAGGTTACCCAGCACCTGACAGGCATATCCTCAGACATTCCAAACCAAGAGTTTCGAGAAGCCAAGAACCGTATATGTCTTTTCCGGGAGTTGATGCTACTCTTGGATAAACGGGTGTTCGTACCAATTTTAAGTGCGGTATTGCAGGGAAACCTGGATCTGGCCAAGGTGAACATGGAGGGCGACCACATTAGTGGGCACGGTCGTAGCGGAATGTTTCCGTTTGCAAAAGATCTCATTATGGGCGAGAAGAACATATGGGGCAGTGTTTTTCAAGAGGCGGAAGATGCGGCACAGAGAGTTACCGACAGCCAGTTTCTGGCCCAATTGGGAGAGGACTTGGGGCAATTTGCAGGGTATGGTGGCTTACTGAAACCGTTGATGGACAAGGCAAGAGGAAAAGCGTTTACGCACTTGGAGGGGTGCATCCGCAGGACAACAAAAAAGCTTACACTAGCAGTCCAGAAGATACAAGAGGAGGATTGTACAGAGCAAATCAAGCACGAGGAAGGTGATGTTGCAGAGGAGGTACATCGTGAGCTGAGGGTGAGCCTGATCAAGAAGTTCAACAAGCCGTCCGCGCACCCTACACGGAGGTAAGTCATAGCTGTACACAGACCGGACGAGAGCTGATGGTTGACCCAGACACACACTGTATATCAATGGCATAGCCGAGGACACCCCAAAAGACACCCAGCCCTCCGAGTCGATGAGTGAGACACTCTGACTACCTCTTGTCATGCTTACGTTCAACCCTTTCATTTAAGCATCACCACCATCGGGATATTATCGCGTATGGGGTTCTCGATCGTCTCAAGAAGAGCCAATGGTAATCTACACGGTGCATATGATGAACCTGACGTCGCGAGATCAGCAAGAGCTGCAGCTCAATCCGAGTGCAATACCGACGCCTCAGTTTAAGGCTGAGTACAAGTTCAATCTGCCGTTGGGTCATTCCGTAAAGTATGTATTACTTTCTTTGCGTGGGCTGCTGAAATCGGCATCGCTCTGATGCCTTGTCCGCCTGCCTACAGACATGCGCAACTTCTTGAAGCGGAGAAGCTCTTGTTGGTGGTCGCGGATCGTTTGGGGAATTTGAACATCTACTTCGATAGGCTTGCTGCCATTGCTGGTGCCATCGCACGAGGTCACGCGAAGATACTCAATCGCGAAAAGATTGGACAGCAATACTCACTGGCTTACGATGAGGTGACGAACATGTTGGCAATCGTATCATCAGATAGGGTCCGTAGTTTCCTCTACCACTGCAGACCGTGAATACCTAACGTACCACAGCTCCAGCTGAACATCTTTGTCTTTCACAACATCTTTGGATTCCAGGCGTTGGGCAGCGCGATCGACCTGCATCAGTGGTACAACGATGCGTTGTCTATTTGCCACGCATGCTTTGTAAGCGGAAGTGAGGAATTGGTCCTTGTCGACTCCCAGGCGCAGGCGAGGGTGTTTTCTTTAGTGACACGTCAGATGCGGTACGTCCTATAGTAACTCGTCTCCATTTCGTTTTGCTGAGGTGCGGGAACGACCAGACCTGCTACGCTCCAGCTTGAGCAGGTACCTTATAGTTTAAGCTCCACACCCGACGGTGCCTGTCTATTGGTGGCACAAGCCAAAGGGTGCCAGCTGGCAATAACAGCGTATCATTGGAGTACCTTCGGCTCCACTGAGGGAATTCCACTTGACTTGACCCCGCTTCATGTCGAGGGGTTGAGTGGACCCGTCGTTTCGTCGTTGATCGATCGAACAGCGGTCCATGTCGTCTTGCTTGATCTTGAAGCACACACATGTCGCTCTCATGCTCTGGATATCACTCGCAAAACAACTGAGTTCACGTTCAAGGAAAAGGGCACCCGAGGTTCTGCACGACACTGGTCAGGAGCAAGCCCAACTACACACAATTGTCTTATCGACTGTCACGCTGATGTCTGGACCCGCTTCCCTGTCTTACCTGCAGTGCAGCGCGAAAATATCTCTTCGTCGACACTTCGGAGCACCCGAACGCTGGTCTTTGTGACAGACCGCGATTACCAGCGTTATACACCACACTTTACAGACATGATACTTGCGTTCGAGAGGGCTACTAAGAAACCTACAGGGGACGTCC
>JBBPOD010000338.1:0-20938 GCA_038091255.1 Tylopilus intermedius | reverse complement strand
ACCGAAATTTGGTGCTCACAAGTTCTGCGGAAAGACGTGCGCCGCACAAGCAGCGGCCAAGCCTGCGCGGTCGAAACGGTTGCCGCCCCAGGGGAGAGCAGGTACAAGAAACACAGGGCCTCAGAAAGGAGTGCCTGCCCCGCAGAGAGCGATCCAACTGTGTAACGTGAGTCGCATCATCATCGATGGCGATCAAGATCCGGCCCCGCTCATCTGACGACGATCTACAGTACTGTGGTCAAAAGCCCAAGTTCAATGGCTTTGATTATTGCGGAAAGTCATGCGCTGCCCTTGCTCAGACTGGCGCGACGTCAGCCAAGCAACCTGTAATGCAAGGGGCGCCGACGACGAAGCAAAAGACAATGCACATACCGAACGCACCTCCAAATACTATTTCAGTGCCTTCGCCTCCGAAGCCTTACAAGGTACCTCAACCCAAGGCCCCGGTGCCTCAAGGTGACGATCCTGATAAACTTGGATGAGAGTTAGATTGAAGACCCGTTGAATGGCAGACGATTCCGCTGAAGAAGAAGAACTCGAAGAAGAGGAAGAGGAAGACGGTGGGGGGCCGTCACCGACCTTGATGCGTACCCATCGGACTCGGGATGCGAATCTGAGGACGAGCCAAGCGTGCCACAAGCAGCTGCACCTCAACTAGGTACGCAGAGTGCATCTAGGGGGGCCAAACCCAGCAGCGGCGTGCCAAGAATTGTTCCTGGCATATGCGCGATTCCGGGGTGTGGCCAACCGGTTCACGTCGACAGGCAAGGCGTCAAGACAATGTATTGTTCTATGAAGCACCGAGAGTGAGTGTCATCACCTTGGTTTATTTGACGGCACGAACCGCTCATGTGGTTCTACAGAGAAGGTGTCAGGCTCGGATTGGAAGCAGCTTGCATCATGTGCAAACGATACCCGCAGAGCAGCTCGGATTATTTCTGCTCGTCTGCGTGCAGGAATCAGTCCATGACGAAGACTTGAGGCTTTAAATTGTGTCTTGTGCTTTGTATAGATTTCATTATCACAATGTTAGTAGTGTACCTACCGGACAATGGCTCAGCTTTCGTGAACCTGAGTAAACCGAGTCAAAATTGCCGACTACTAGTAGCACTAGTGGTAGCACATGTAGTACAAGTGGGTGCAGTCTCAAATTTGAACGGCAAGCCGGCTAACACGGCTTACGTCATCCAAGAAAAGTTGTCCTCGACGTCCATCTTGACCGTGACGGTCGACCAAGTCGTTTGCCTCTCCTACTTGCCCTTTTCCGCACGTCAAATGGGCCGTCTACGGCGTTCTCGGACTCACAAAGCACAGCGCGACATTCACAGGGCCTCTCGCACAAGGGTATGTGCGCCCATAATCATCTCTAAAACTCTGAATATATTCGCATCGTCATCAGGCGCGCACAAAAGATCTTGATCAGATACAGCTGATCGACCTCGATCCAAAAGTAAGTCGCCAATACAACATCCAGCGCCGCCCACGCGCTGTCTCCCGCGCGACGCATCAGGTCCCCAATCTCATATCAACCGAGACCGTGGATATCCTCCACATTTGATGATACGGTTGCCCGGTGATGACGGCGGTCGTGGCCGGTATTTGACTAGCGGGCTGACCACCCCTTCTCCCTGTACCCACCCCCACCCGTCATGTTGGTAGAACCGTGCGGCACTGGAAGCACAGCCGCTTGATTTTGACAAGCCAGGTCTGGCCCAGCACTACTGCGTCGAGTGTGCCAAGTATGTCTTTCCATCCTCCATTTTCGACCTTTCCCCCCCTTTCCCCTGACTCATGTCTCTCCATCATCCTTCCATTCCGTGCTCAACCTATATTTTAGGTATTATGAAACGGACACTGCGCTGCGTTCGCATTGGAAGAGTAAAGTGCACAAAAAACGTTGTCGCGCGCTCAAGGAACCCGCATACACCATCGAAGAATCTGAACGTGCTGCCGGGCTTGGCAGAGAGGGGAAGCGGCCCTCATCCACCACGACCACGTGGATGTCCGCCACCGCCTCGACTGCATCAGCGGTCACCACAGCTCCTGCGTAGCAGTCCATGTGTTTTGTCGCATGGAATCATTGTTGCTTGTACGATCAGTGTCGTACGACTCGTGTATTACTTGCTCGCTATCGTTTGCTTCCATTGTTGCCCAGGAATGTTCCATTCTCGGTGAAGACACGTTGAGAGAAGGGCGTTTAAGGGAGAGAATCATAGTACACCCTAGTCCCAGCCTGGATGCGCGCAGACGGCCGCGCAAAAAGGGTGCAAGGAAAGGATGTACGATTTTTCAGCCATTGTTATGCAATTACACTACCATACATTAACTGTTTCCATACCAGTAAAAAACCTGACAAGCATACCCAACGAGTCCTGCGAGTCAGTGCGCATAAGTTAAGAAACCCTAGATCTATCAATACTCGACCCCAATAATAACTTAGAGCGATGCGGGAGGGAAAAAGGAGTGATGAAACGATGGATTATCCACCGGAATGAAGAGAATAATTCGTTCTACCGCCGCCTTCTGTACGTCCTTCCAAATACGAATCGTCGTCGTCCGACTGGTTGTCCAACGGCGCTGTCGAGTATATCCGTACCGTGCCGTCGTGACTTCCCGTCGCCAGCATCATAGGATCGTCTGTTGCATAATTCCAACCAATGCACGTCAGGTCTCCTACGCCAGGAGTATTCTGGGGTCGTATGCAATGAAGCGGCGCTGCTGTTTCTCGATCCCATATGTGCACGTCGCCCGCTGAGAAGGAGATTGATAAGCGAACTCTGACCAATGCTCAATAGACACGGACCTTTTCCAGCGCAAAGGACAAACTGGTCGTCTTTGCCCCCGAAATGACACGGACCTGCAATGTCGACGGGACCTTTGAGAGAGAATATGTGCTTCAGATTGAGTCGGGATGTTTGCGCGTACTCGACGCGATCTCGGTCTCGTACGATTTCGAGCTTCCATAACTGAGGAGCGGCCTGAGATCAATGGCGTTAGTGCGCGTGGCCCACTCAGGCCACGAGTATACTTGCTTTCTCAGGAGATATAAGGACAGCTGCCGTTTTCCTCGCCATAGCGATGTCGCGGACATCGTTGGCAAACGGCGTTTGACTGTGGAAGTATTAAACTCAAAATGTTCAACGTGCGCGCTTCAACCCACCTTTCCCTTGACCTAGTCATCATATTATACACTGAAAATGACCACGATCAATCACATAATTCCAATACATCCAATGTGACAGACCAATAATCCGCTTCTCGACTCTAGTATGTCGGCTAGGCTGGGGCCCTGAAGGCGGTGTTATCGAAGGCCCCACGCCGACCAATCGGCAGCAGTCTGGAGTCACGGCCACATTTGTGAGTCGGACTTGTCCGAGGTGGTATATGTCCAGAACTTTTCCGTGGAGATCCTGAAGACACAGGGACAGTACGTTAACAGAAACGCACTCTCGGCAAACGAGAACACATGCCAGTTTCACGACTTCACTGCCCTCGACGGATAAGAAGGCTGTTCATGATTGTCACAACCAGACGAATCCTTCGGAGGTAGCTGACGTACCATCCCCGGTGGGAAGCCATATGATAGACTGGACTGTATTTTGGCGGTCAATCGTTTTTTTACACACACCGTCCTATTCGATTGTCAGAACCTTTGTTCTTTTCGGGAGGTAAATGATCTCACCTCCGACCACACCTTGACCGCGCGTGTGAGTCGAGTGAGGAGTATTTTACCATTCGGCGACCTCATTATAGAGATGAGCCGGACGCCGATTCGAGTAGAGAATCGACACCCTACCAAGCGACTTGACCAATGAATCCTCGAACGTGCACGAGCATACGGTGGGTGGTGAAACTTTCCTAAACGCGCGATCAGCCTTGAGGCGAGAGCATTCCCATTAGGTAACTCACCCCCACGCGGAATATAACTGACGTCCTGTCCCAGCTGCTGACTGTTAGAATGCCGTAGACTGATAACAAGTATAACTTGCCTCGACGTGGCCAAGTACTTTCCATTCGGAGAAAATTGGAGGTGTCGGACAAGAGCCTGGTGGGCGGCCATCTCTTGCGATGTGTCCAGTGCCTTCAGCTTGTCAATCGCGCTAGTCACCCGCCCTCCACACAGTGACATCCCGGGGTCCGGGAATCGGCCTGGTGACATCGGTATGGCAGCTGATCCGGGCACTATGGGGGTATCGAACGACGGGTTTCTAGTTGGGGACATGGGTCGAGTAGTGGACTGAAGCATGATCACAGAGCGGATCGCGTTCACGAACCGCTGACGAGCGTCGGAACCACGCGTTTCTGCGTTCTCATCCGTCCGTCCTTCTGTACTGGACGCTGGGTTCTCTGTTGCAATCGAGCAAACTGAGAGGGCGGCCTCAGGCTTAGGCATAAACGGAGCAGGTTCCTGATGGTACACTGGTGGAGGCAGAGGGGAACGAGCACGGGGTCGTGGCCGTGTCCGGGGGGGTTCTGCGATCGGAAGTAAGTCCTGAGGTTGTTTCGGCTTGACGACCCAACCCGAGAGACGTCTCAAGTATCCTCGCGCAGCGGCGATGCGTATATTGCACCAACGCAAGGAGATCCGGCCAATGCGTGCAACGCGCGTATTCGCCAATCGATTTGTCGTCTCCGTAATCACCTCCTCAAGCCATTTTTGTCCTTTATGCTGGACGAATATCCATCGTTCTGACGCAAACCAGGCAGACACAGCAGCAAGACCGAATGATGTAACAGCCTTTCGGGAATAAGAAGACAACAGTGAACAGTTGAAAGGGTAGGCTCACCGTTAGAACAGTGATTATCGTCGATGTCACAGGTCCCTAATGAGAATAACTAAGAGAACATATGACGACAGTGGAGTAGTCCTTCGTACCTGTCCGGATGAATATGTGAAGAGCATGAGCCCAGCAGAGAAGCAGGCGACGGACATCACTAGGAAGACCAATGGAGAGCGTTTGATCCATATAAGCACCCACCACGGAACCCTATGCCCAGGGGAGCGACTTAATGATGTCCGTCAATGAATTAGACGACACTCGGAGGCCAAGAGAAGAACGTACTACATAGCCTGCTTCCACGTTAGCCCCAAGAGACTGTTCACTGCAGCTGCGATACTGAACACCAGTGACGAAAACCAGAAAGCATTGACGCAATCCGCCAGCACGTGTCCGGTGTTACCATACGAAAACTGTAGCGTAGATGCAGTGACCGCAGAGAAGAAGGTCGCCACAGTCGACAGATTCAGAAGGTTCGACGCAGCATGCTGCTGATGGAATCTGATTGTTGGGACACCTGTGTAGCATATCACTGCACTGCTTTCCCATGACGCCTCCACACTTACCGATCTCGATGAACATGGACAACGTCCCCGTAATGTTGTCGATGTGATCGCCGATCTCCGTAGTGAGGTCGTGCACGTAGCGCTGCACTGCTGGTGAGCGAAATTGAGCTGAATAAAGAATCACGTCAGTTTCGAGCGCAAAAGGACGGTTTTATGTCAGCGCTGACTCTTGTATTCAGCAAGACACGACGACCAATACTAGACGCAGAGGTGTCAAAGGTACATGAGCGAACTGGGAGAACTGTGCATACTTTCAAGTCAGCCTCAAAACCTCGCATGGATTGATTGACGGCTTCATCAGTAAACTCTGGGAACTCGTTGAGGCAGTTGAGGAACGTTACAACGTCCCTGGCGAAGCTTTCGAACTGGGACGGAAGCGTATCAGGCTCCAGATTGTCCTCCAAGATAAGTTTTACGACGGGGGCGTGTTGACCACGCCAATGACCGCGTCGCTGTCGGTGCATGAAGTTTGGATTTGGAAGAGCCTCTCGGGGCTGCCGGGAAATTTTGCGAGGGTATAGATTCGCGGCATTCTCTCGAAATAGGAACAAGATCTTGGTCAAACGTTCGCGCAGCTTGAACGCGGAAGAGAGGATGCCAACCGAACTCCCTAGCTGGCGGGCAGCATTTGCGAACCCGCGGAGCTGACCAAGGATGAGGGATTGAAAGTGAAAGTGGAGGTGTCACATACCTCTTTATCGAGATTCTCTATCCGTCTTAAGAGAAAATCAGTGGCTGCCATGACCACCGTACGACCGGGCAACTCACTTTTCGAACCTAAAGAACAGCTCCGCTCCCGCGTTTGATAATTTTTCGTCGAGAGAAATCGCTGCAAAGGACTAATCAGGCACGTTGTCCGTTGCAGGGACGACAGGGACCCACGTAAGTCCTCTTCCGACATTGGTTGTGAGGTGACATCTGGCGAAATCAATCAGCGCGAAATCATGAGCGTGAAAGGGAACGAACCCGGCTCGAACGCGTTGTCGGTGCCCAGGTCGGAGAGCATATCGATCAAGCTGAGTATTGTCTGCTTCCGCCTCAAAGGGTCGTTAGACTCCATTCGAGCATAAGGGCTATGGAAAGACATGTTTGGGCTCCCGTCAGGAATGCCCCGACTGGCATGAGGGGTGCCTATCGTCCGGGCTTGAGCTCCTCTAGAGCGAGACCGAGGCTTGGGGATGTTGTCCACTTTACCTCGTAGCATGGGAATCGCCAGATAACGGTTGTTGGGAGCGAACCCGGGGCAATTCTGGGAGGACAGAGAAATTCGCACCAAGGGACGGAGCTATAAGTGGGAATCCAGGGAGACGCAAAAGAGGTTCCGACTTTGAAATGCAAACAGGGCTTCGAGTGTTCTGGCCATGCTCCTCGCGCAGTGACCAGCAACGCGAGATTCATTCCTCCGCTTTTTCTCGTTCGGCACATGCAGAGCGTTACGAAACGCAATCGGGACTACTCAGCGAAGTGAGCCAGCGCGTAATTGCCTTGAGGAAGCATGGCGATATGAGCGACCCTGAGCTCAGGCTGACTATAGCAAGAGCGTAGTCAGCAATAGTTAATTAAAATCTATCTCGGTCTAGGATACTCCACGCCCGTCTGCGGAATACATAAAGACAAGCAATAGGGGGCCATGGCTTTCTCGTTGTGACAGCTGGCCAAATTTGTGGCAACGTAAAAGTGAAGAGACAGCTTGGGCATGGATCTGACGTGCTGATACAACGTGTTGAGAAGCGCGTGAAATCACCAAAGCGGTCATGATAGACTGCCGTCAACTTCGCGACTAAACGGAGCGAAAAATCGCGATTCATAGGGATGGCAGTGCCGCACGGCCCGGCCACGACGGCGGCTGGTAAACAGTTTGGCATGCGGCGGATGAGAAGGGGTAAAGATTAGGGAACGAGCGGAGGTGTGAGTAAAGTCGTGGCTCGTGTGTGAACACGATGACGAGAGACGCTTATTCAGAGATATGACTGATCGCAGAGAGACTTGGACGGCGAGTGGGAGGTGGACATTGAAGCGGCAGTGCGGGAAGGACTTCTCAGACCGCAGCTCTGAGAAGACCTGCCGGACCTGGAGCGAAAGATAACGGGTAGTAGGGACTCACCGAGGCTGGGCAGTGCTGCCACGGGGATGTCCCATGGCCAGGGCAAAGAAATGAAATGAACGCCCATGGACGGTCCACCGCAACGTGGATTGGAAGTAAACTTTAACATCTGCTAATGGTAGTCAGTGGCAAGGTTTCATTAGGCAACCACTGGCAGGTTCAACTCGGACCGCCACGACTCGGACAACCAGTTCGCTCAAACGCCATGAATTATGCGTATCCTATCGTGGAACATTGTGGGTCTTTATCAATACCTCGAACGCCGTCCTTACCACCGCGGTCTTGTCGCAGAACGGCATTCGCACCCTGCCCCAATACCACCCGTGCGTGCTCCGCTCTACCTCACCACGACATCTCAAACCGACTTGTTTAGATGGAACACCTTCAAGTCATTTCACCAATGTCTTCTTCACCTTCAGGCAGACATAATATGCTTTCAAGGTCTGTCCTTCGTCTCGTCCGTCTCATACCAGGGTAATGGCCATATCAGAAATGAAAACTTCTCGAGGCGGTCTCGACAGAAACCTCGCTATCCCCGATCCATTTCACGCCTTTTTTTCGTTCCCCCTCAACAAAGGTGGTTACAGTGGCGTCGCGGTCTACACAGACTCTCGGACTGTCGTGCCTCTCAAAGCGGAAGAGGGACTCTCAGGGACCATACAACCAAAAGTACCGCTTACGACGGACGAACGCATATCACATTCATATCCCTCCGCGCACGAAATGGAACTGATGCCGGATGACAACCACAGCACACCTTCCGATCTCGTTGCCCTCGATGCGGAAGGACGGGCCCTCGTGCTCGATTTTGGCCTTTTCGTCCTTATCAATGTTTATTGCCCCAACGAAACCTCTGATGCCCGTCTCCCTTTCAAGATGAACTACCACTTCATGCTCCAAGAACGCGTCAATAAACTCATCGGCGAAGGACGGGAGGTTATCGTGGTCGGTGACATAAACATCTGCGCAGCTCCACTCGACCATTGTGACGGCCATCTCGTCAGCAGTGCGGTCACGTTCCATGATCACCCCGCGCGAGCCTGGTTCCACAGTTGGCTTACTCCAAACGGACGCATGACTGATGCGGTGCGGTCATATTGGCCTGGCAGAAAAGGAATGTACACATGTAAGGCGCGAGTTTTTCCTATCTCTTAGCCTTCTTTATCGGTCTCCTTTCTGAATACAACTACACAGGTTGGAACACCAAGATCTCAGCGCGGGAGACAAATTACGGCACTCGAGTAGATTACATCCTCGTCACGCAGGGCATGCTACAATGGATCAAACATGGAGACATACAACCTTCTATCAAGGGTTCCGACCACTGTCCCATATTCATCGATCTCCACGACGAGATTACCACTGCATCTGGCGAAAAGCTATCTCTCCGTCAGGTCATGCCGTTAGACAAGGGACAAGCCGAACCTCCTCGGCTCGCGGCGCGACGCTGGGACGAGTTCTCCGGCAAGCAGACATTATTGTCCTCATTTTTCGCCAAGGGAGGAAAGATGCCACCAGTACCACCAGCAAGCGATACCACACATGATTCGCAACCGTCGGGATCGCCTTCTCCGTGCTCGTCGCAGGCGCCGGCTATCTTATCCACTTGCGCGGCTGAAAAGTTCCCCGAGGCTGTGCCGCCGCCGGACCTCGCTCAGGTTCAGGATCCAGACTTTACGACTGCGTCCCTTCCATTCTTAACGACCACGACCACGACCGCAACCGGACCAACTTACCAATTACATTCCCCCACGCCTTCGCCCTCGGAGAGCAGGGGTGACCTCGAAACGAAGCGTGTTGCGCCCCTGAAACGCACCTCGACGGATCCGCCATCAACACTTGTCGCGTCAAAACCGAGCAAGAAGCAAAAAAAGGATAAAGGCAAGCATCCAGGCTCTAACGTCGGATCTGGATCTGGACAGCGCACTCTCGCCGCGTTCTTTGCACCTCAGTCTCAGCCGCCCACCCAATCACCACCGTTGCCCACATCTCAGCGACAGGCCTCGTTGGCGTCGCAGACAGAATGGAACCCATCATCCGACGCGCATCCACTGCAGGGCTCCTCGGAGGGCGATCTTGCCACGGACTATGCGCTTGCGCTCCACCTTGCCTCCGCGCAGGCAGCGGAGCCGCCCCCACTGATATCGTCCACGGGAAACGGATCAAGCACCAACAGCAAAGCTGCCTGGTCCCAGCTCATGGCGCCGATCAAACCTCCCAAATGCACGGTCCATGGCGAACCGGCCAAGGAGTACACGGTGAACAAGCCAGGGCCGAATAAGGGAAAGACTTTTTTCATCTGTTCTCGGTACGTTAACCCGCCTCCTCGGGAGTGCATTTCGCGTCATCGTCTAACACTCTATTTGATTTGCCCCTGGAATGCTCACAAATGACCGGTTCGGGTACTGACACGGCGGACATGTGTAGCCCGGTTGGACCTGGTTATGACAAGGGCAAAGGGGAACGAGCTCGCGAGGAGGTGGATCACAGGTATCGCTGCAACTATTTTATGTGGTCTGCCAATGTCAGACGCGAAGCTCGCAAGAACAATGGAGGCACGCTGCCTAGCCGGCCTTGACATGTGCAGTATTGCGTCTTTTTGACGCGTTCTCGTGGCAGACCCTGCTCCACGCACGAGATTTGTATTCGCGTAACATAATACATTCGTTGTGAGGGACTCGTATCTTCCCGAGCCTGAGGTCGGCGGGTGGCATGATTGCAAAATTGCAAATACGCGACCCTCCAGCACGAGGAGAGATAAACAGTCCATCAACGCCGTATGCGGGCAATGGCTGTGAGTGTATCAACTCGCACCGCGGACCTGCTTCTTGGCCGGGCCAACTGTGGTGTTGTTGACCTGCAGACAGGTTGTGGAGTGAGAAGCGAACCGGGTCGTGTTGCATGCTTACCTTGGTCGCGAACCGCAATGATGTCAGCGACTCGTTGAGGTGCGCCGCAAGTGGAGAGAGGTTCAAGATCATCTATGCAAAATGCCGGTCATGAACAACGCAGCAGCGGGCTCCAAGCCAAGATCCGAACATACCAGCGTTTTCGAGTGCCCGCTCAATGAATGTTGCAAAAGGTAAGTGAGCTGCCCAGGGCAAAGATTCGGAGTGAAAGGGAGGCACGGCGGCACAGGTTAGCGAAGATCCCCACACGATCACCAATCAGAAAATAAGAGAGGAAGTCGCGAGACAGTGCGCATGGATGATCGACCCACCTTCGAATTCCTGTACGGAATGTGTTTATCCCCTTTCTCCCCCTTCCCACCCAGCGCGGCGATGACGTCTCCTAATGCACTCAAGCTGCGATTGATGTTCTGCGTCTCTTTTAGACGTTCCTTATCACCTGCTGCTCCGCTCGAGTTTAGCCGTTCACTTCCTGCCAGATCGACGAGGTTGAGGCTCCCTTCACATCGTTCCCCCGTGTGCTCGTTGCACCCAGAAATTCGAAGGGTGAAGACCGAATGCGACCGTGATGAACGTTCATTCATAAGCGTTGCTGCCACGGTACGCCGTGAGTTCGCTAGATGTAAAAGCGCTGAAACTTCACGGGGCGTGCGCAGAGGCATCACATTGACGTCAGTCACTCGCGTACTCGCGCTCGTCGCGGTCTTCTCATGTTTGATCTCGTGCTTCTTTTTGTCAAATTCGCCTTTCCCGAGCAGGTCGTTGATCGTCTCGTTATACTGTTTCACTTTTCAGTCAGCAAGGTAGGGAGGATCTTGTGAACGAAAAGATTCACGATCTCCAAGAATTGACCCTCCATGTTGTAATCCCAGCCTTTACTCTTCAATGCGTCTGCGGCTCTGAACACTTCGTTGACAGCGCGGGGTATCATTCCCATTGATTCTTCAGTCTGTCAAAAGCTGTGTAGCAACTAGACAAGTGGCCAGAGACGAACTTACGGAGCCACCTTCCATGGTGAAAGACTTGCCAGAACCTGTCTGGCCATATGCGAAAATACAGACATTGTATCCATCTACGCAACTCTGTGCAAGGAGGGATATCTCTTCGAAGACGTTGGCTTGAGTAGCTTCGGGCTCAAACACCTGTGGCAAAGTTATGAATAGTTAAGTCTTGGATAGAGAAATCTTACATGATCAAAGCTGAACGCGTAGACCTCTTTTCGTTCTTGACCCATTGCGTTCGAGCTTGAGGAAGTGAGGACAATGGCTTTGTGGTCTCTCTTGTCGGGAAACGCGATATCCGCCACGAGGGTCTTTGCGTGGTCCTCTGGACAAGATTTACCGTTCGAGGACGGGCCTGAGCGTGTCACACGAGTGGGCGGGGAAGCAAGCTCGTGCGGGAGGGCCGGCCTGACACGACAAAAGACGCGAATGTTTCCTTTGAGCTCCTGGACCATGTTGTGCAATTTCCGACGGATCATTTCTGCCTCTCTCGCCTCTTGCTCGAGGAAGGCTACTCGCCTAAGGGCAGACTGGTGATCGAGGGTTTGTTGTGAGGCTGTCGATGAGACGGTATCGAGTTGCACCCTCAACGTGTCTCTTTCTGTCTGAAGAGCGGTTATTTGTGCATTGAGAGTCATCTGCGCAGCTGACTGGTTTGAAACCATGGACTCGAGTGACGCGACGCTCGCTCGTTCCTTGTCGAGGTCTTCCCTTGCGAGTTGGAGGTCCTCTGAAAGCTGCCTGAACTCGTTTGTACGTTTCTTGAGCTGTAACTCGAATTCCAATACATCTTTGGCATGCTTGTAACGCATTTTCTCGAGTTCTTCGATAGAGTCGACGAGCTGACGACGCTTATCGAGCTCTGCTTCCCGAGATGAAGCAAGCTCGTGGCAGAGTGCGCGGTGGTCTGCTTGTATCTCTGCTGCTTTGGCGTGTTCAGCATCCATTTGCTGGGCAATGCGGAGTGAATTGGCGGTCTCTGCGCCCCGGAGAGAGGTTGTTTGATTCTGGAGATCTCGAAAGGCATCTGTGGTTCGCATGGAGCCAGAGGCGACGCGTCCCCTGGACCTAATGCTCGCGCTTCTTGGCGGTGCGCTGGTTGCACGAGAAGAGCGACGCGGTAAGGAGAGCTTTGGAGGGTCTGGTTTGGTCAGTTGTCGTGGTTTGTTCCGTTGAGGACGTGTGCTCGCGTTCGTGCCGATTGCGGGGAGTTTTCTGGGCTGGTCGAGTTCTTCATCGTCGAGGTCGTCGTCGATGGGCGATAACTTGCGTTTGGTCATTGGCGTCGAGGTGCAGATGCCAGTGGGTGGTGATTCTGACCAAGATGCAAACATGGAACGCGTCTGGTCACGTGAGCGTCTATAAAATTATATTTCCTTCTTAACTTGCATTGTTCACTGAACGAATGGCGACGCTGAGCAGACGCGTTTCTCGTTCCCTGCTGCAGACTAATTCAGCCCAGCTGAGGAGTTATGCATCCCCGTCTAGTTTCAAGCGCAAGATGGGCATTCGAGACGGCGAAGGCCCTTCAGAGACACCCGACGAACAGCCCACCGGCAGACGGAGGAGGGACACGGTAAGAATACCATCTTACCGCTCCCACTCTGGCTCACAATTCCTTTCAAAGGCATTCCTTCCAATGCCAACGTCCCAGCTGACCCACCCTCTTTTTCACCCAGACCATCTCAGTGGGCTCACCCTCCAGCCCTTCCATCCAGTACGGAAATCGCTGCCTTTCATTCCCTTTATTCGTTTATGTCTTCTATAGGAAACGATCACACCCGCAGTCATCTCTCAGGCGCTCAAATTCCCTCATAATGACAAGGACCCCTTCCGGATATTCGGCCTTCCTCGGAATCTATTAGTCGAGGTCTGCTCAAACGTCGGCGCATGCGATTTGCCTGACATTCGCATTTCTAGTTCCGGATCCTTTCTACTCCATGTTCTGTCGTGCGCGGCGTCACCATAGATGTCGTAAATAGACTCGACACTGCCAGTCAGGCTTCGAGTGCCAACCATCGACTGGTGTTTAGTGAGTCAAACAGTCTTTTACAAAAAACATCGCTTTAACGCTCCTTCAGCCGGTGCTACGGGATGTGGGAAGAGCGTCTTGTTACTTCAAGCATTGCAGTATTGCCATACGCGCGATTGGATCGTATTTTACTTCCCCCGAGGTATGTCGTTCTCATCGACCAATTCAACTCCGTTTTGTTCATCGTCCCACAGCAATAAACCTCGTGAATTCGACAACAACATATGCTTACGATCCCCGTACACGCCTGTATCACCAAACCGCGTTCGCGTTCCAAACTCTGCAACGATTTTTGACGGTCAATAATCACCGATTGGATCAGCTAAAAACGACGGTCGACGTCGAGTTAGAACGCAGAGCAACGATCCCAGCAGGCACTCCGCTTTCCGACCTTGTGAGGGCAGGCACCAAAGAACGGGCCCTGGCACCAACCGTTCTGATGGCATTGATGGAGGAATTGACGAAGCAAACCGAGTAAGACACTCAGCTGCACATGCACCGTAATCCAGGAAGCTTATATTTCTCACAGGTTCCCCGTGTTGCTCGCTATTGACGACTTCCAGGCGATGTATTGCAAGACAAAGTACCGAGATCCTCATTTCTCCACTATCAAGCCCTATCACCTCTCTATACCTCGCCTCCTCCTTGAATTTGCCAGCGGTCAACGACACTTTGTATGCATCTACCCTCGCAATTCTGTTGCTGCAAGGGTTACTGATTACCCCACAGGCACGTGGTGCTGTTCTCGGAGCCCTCTCGACAACAAACGCCGAGTTCCGAACTCCACTTGAACTCGCTGAGGCGCTCGGGATTACCCCTGTCTCGTACGGTGGACCGTACGTAAAGCGTAGTTCTACGGTGCAGACTTACACTACGGGCCTGGAGCGCATGGCCGTCCCAGATGCCCTGAGCGTCCAGGAAGCGATGGAGGTTTTTGATCTGTGGAGTAAAGACAATGCGATGCCATCTGGTAAGTCATTCCTACAGGTCGGTGAAACATGATGGATTGATGTACGTGTATATAGCACCCACCGACGAACTCTTCTTGTCAAAATACAGCGAGTCTTGCGGAAATGCGAGGGATTTCGTGTGGAAGGGATTGTTAGCGTCGCTATCGACGTAAGCTCAGCACTTCGTTGAGTTTGATGCGTTGACATGATAGATTGTTATGGTGGAGATCGCTATATATTCCCATTTACCTCGCCTCTTCGGCAATCCTTGCCTTCAGTTGCAGTATGCTTGGCGCTCCGAACTCAGCTAACCGGGCTAGTGGCCACCGCTTCGCAGTCGGCTTCATAACACCTCTGGTCCCACACTAGTCCCAATGACCTTGGAGGTCGAGCTCGTGATGCCGACCGACCCCAAGCCAGACCGTCACCGGGCAACGATCGGACATATGTAGAGCAAGTTTCGTGATCGATATGGGCGATAGATCTTCCGTGCCGGAGGGTGTGCGTGAGCAACCGTCGTCGACGACAACACACTACGGCGATATCCCGCAGCTTCTTCCCTACGGAGACCTTGACGATCGTGACGTACGCCACTGAGAACGCGTGGACGCACTCGATGAGCCAGAGGGCCGGCCCGTGAGGGTGATCCCGATCTTGGGCCATGGTGATGTCAGTCCAGAAACGGACGGTGTCGACGATGCGTGTCCCAGTGTCGGCGGACATGAACGGGGACATGATCGTCACCGACGCTGCCGCTGGAGGTGGGAATGGTGGAGGCATGGAGAGTCTGTCCGAACAATATTTGTAGCGGACGGATGACATGGAACCGACAGTCGGGCACAGATGGGTGCATCGCGGATGCCGGGCCGTGGGGGCAGCGCTCAACATCGAGACGAGGGGGCAGTGCGTTGAGCGATCCCGTGCGTGATGCAGGTGGTGGGCCGGTGCAAGGGTCAGTGAGCACTGCCTTGATTATTAATGGTAAGCAGGACCGACGGATGCTGCTTCAGCCGCCGGAGGCGTACAAAACGTGCATTGATCGCTAGTGCTGTAGCGAAGAGGATATTCGCCAGCTGACACCACGACATCATGATTCCAGTTGGAAAACTGTTCCTCGCCGTTTTTACTTCTCTGATTGCCTTTGGACTCTGGAAGCTCTCAAAGTTCCTATACCAACAGCTGACATCTCCCTTGCGCCACTTGCGCGGTCCCAAAGCAACGAGCTGGATTTATGGTAACATTCAGCAGATATTCCATGCTGTATGTGACCCAATATGTCCCGGAAATTGGTCATCCAGGACCTCGACTTGACTATTGTTCTTCTCTTATAGGAAAACTCTGTGCTCCACGAAGAATGGGTCAAACAGTACGGGAGCACCATACGATACACGGGGTTATTTTGGGTGCGTGGCCCACCGAGAACACATTCGTGACACTGAACCTGGTGGTCTTTCTAGAGCAATCGACTGTTCACTATGGATTTGCGGGCCATCAATCATATCATTACCCACTCCTATGATTATCAAAAACCACCACCAATCAAGTACGCCATATCTCGACTTCTCGGAGAAGGTGCGCAATATCTTCACATGGATCTCATTCGTAAATATCAACCGATGATCGTAGGTCTCCTTGTCGTCGAAGGCGATCAGCATCGCCAACAGGCGAGTATTCCTTGATCCCCTCGTCTTCTTCAACAGTTACGAATATCTCGTCCACTCCAGAAACGTATCATGGTAATTAGAACTCTCCTCAGATGGTTTTCTTCCATGTCATTCAACGGTTATCTAGAATCCTGCATTCGGCCCAGCACAAATTCGCGCGCTCACTAACATTTTCTTCGCCAAGGCGGTACAGGTATGCCGCTCTAGCCTGTTTGGTCCATTTATTCACCATTTTCACAACAGCTTCGTAATGTCTTGTCGTCCGAGATTGCCAAGGACCCCGCAAGGACCACCGCCGGTGCTCGTATCGATGTGGTACCATGGATGAATAAAACAACGCTTGACATCATCGGTCTTGCAGGTGCGCCATTGTCTCCATATCTATCGCTCAATCGGGTGCCTCTGACTCTCTTAGGCTTCAACTACTGCTTTGATGCTCTTAACGAGAACGAGAAACCAAACGAGTTGAACGAAGCCTTTAAGACCATATTCACTGCGTCTCAGACAATGCATATCTTCCCGATATTACAAGCATGGATTCCGCTTCTGCGTCTCATTGTCAGTTCCACGCACATTTCTATTGTGCGACGAGCCCCTGCTTATCATATGAGCAACAGCGTACTGAACGCTCCCGGAAAGAAAACGTTGCGCGAAGCACGATGGCATGTATCGGGACAGACTTGCTATCAAGCGCGAAAGCAGCCGCTCGTGCGAGTGCGACAGAAAAGGGCGAGATCGAGAAGAATAACTTGGGTGGACGTGATCTCTTGTCGCTGCTCGTCAAGGCAAACATGGCGACTAACATCCCCCCGAGTCAGAAACTGTCCGATGAGGATGTGTTGGCGCGTGCGTCCCGCCATAGTGAACTTGTACAGTAAGTCTGACCCTCTCATCCATAGAGGTTCCTACGTTCTTGATCGCGGGACATGAAACAACAAGGTGTGATGCCACGCTTTAGTGAACCATGTGGAAACTTGACGATGGTGCAGCTCTGCCACCACCTGGGCACTTTACGCATTGGCGAACGCGCCCGAGATGCAGAGTAAACTTCGGGAAGAACTCATCTCTGTGCAGACGGAGACGCCGTCGATGGACGAGCTCGTGGCGCTTCCTTATCTCGACGCGATCGTGAGAGAGACCCTCCGTGTGCACTCGCCAGCTGCATCTACTCAGCGTGTCGCGATGAAGGACGACGAGGTGCCTGTTGAGAAACCATTTACGGATAGATATGGTGTCGTCCGCAATTCTATTAGGTGCGCCGCTCCCTTCGATAGGAAGTCTGATGGATAACCTTACCCTCCCCACGTACCAGTATCCGCAAAGGTGACTCGATCTTTATCTCTATCCTAGCGATCAATCGGTCGGAGGAATTGTGGGGTCCTGATGCACTCGAGTTCAAGTACGTCACGCTCGGCGTGGTGATTTGGTTTTTCCTCACGTCTCCCATCATGAACTGTAGCCCAGAACGGTGGCAAAACATTCCCGAGGCAGTCTCACAGATCCCCGGAGTGTGGGGCAACCAGTTGACCTTCCTCGGCGGGCCCAGAGCATGTATTGGATACCGTTTCTCCCTTGTAGAGTGAGTCCTCTAGTGTGTCGACACAGTTGAGTTTGAGCCGGGACCGTCTTTTTGAACGCAGAATGAAAGCATTCCTCTTCACCCTCGTACGCGCGTTCGAGTTCGAGCTCGCCGTACCTGCGAGCCAGATTGGCAAGAGGTCGGTGATGGTGCAGCGGCCCATGTTGATTGGCGATCCAGATCGCAAGGGTCAGCTTCCGTTGTTGTTCAGGCCGTACGAGCAAATGTGATGTCAAGGGGCCAAGCGTGTACGGGTAGATTGACCGGGTTTGGTTTGATTTATGTTTTCGATGTTCGATCGTATTTAGGATTGTGTTGTAGGCTTGCCAACGTGAATACACCCAGTGGAAACTCGAGATTGTTGGATGGCCGTTGTCGTGTTGACAAGAATTAAAGCCTTTTTCCACATCAAAAGCCATCACGTACCACTGGCAACCCAAACGACCATGGCACTGATATTTTTCAGGAGTATCAAGCACCATCATCATTTTCTTGTCAATCCACTCGTCGCGGGCACGATCGCTCAAGTGAGTACTACGTACGTCGACTCCAGGGCATGTCGGACCCTTGTCACATTATGTTGGTGAAGTCGACCGTCCGCATCTATAGCTCGCTTAGTTTGACGCAATTGCAACGACTGTCGGCTCTCCTACAAAGAGGGCGCTTGCGCCGACGCCAATTGTGAAGCCATTCCAGAACCACATTCACATTTATGGTATAGGTCCTGAAGACGTGCGAGCGCGCGACCTCTCCAGATTGATCGACAGGGCCAAGTCTACAATCAAGCGCGCCTCGTTTGCCTTCACTTCACTGCCTTTGACATGCGACAACTGGTACGGCTGTTTTATACTACGAAGCGGGAGCATCGCGTCTCTTCATCAGAGCGGTGGGAAATAGAACCAGCCCACGGTGTCCTTCAGGTCAATCTCGCTCCGCTGCGTACTATCGGGCGTATTACTGGACTTGTTGACAGAGCAAAATCCACACTTAAGTGCGTCGTTATTTGTTGAAGACGCCTTTGAGTTAAGACAACCGAGATGACCGGCTCGTTCTCGGGGGGGAGACTATTGCGGATCTTGAGTCAATTTCGGAATGTCTATCATTGGTGACGTCTCCAGATTTGTCGACAAAGCAAAAAATAAAACAAAGAATGCGGTTGAGTCAGATATCAAGTCGCACTTCGGGAGGTTTTATGCCGACAAAATGTATCCTTGATTGAGCGTAAAGTGTGCCGACTAGTGCTGGCCTACAAAGGATGTACCGATGTCATGAACATAGAAGAGATGGAATGGCCGTGCAGCCAAGCCTGGTGACAACTTCTTGCAAATGCCTTGATGGCCTGAAAAAATATTTCTAATATAAGTGACCGGTGACCGGTGACCGCCGGAGATTCGAGGCTGAACTACTGACACATCGATGTGAAATAGGAACAAGTACACGAACATTACGCCGAGACACCGTGACTTCGCGCGTAGCTTACTAAGGAAATCGAGTTATGGGTCGAGTGAGCAAAAACGTACAATCTCTCTCTACCGTGACTTGCGAACCGAGTAACCGTGTTCGTTCAGACCTGAGCCCGTCGTCAATCCAAAATTCCATAATAAGTGGGTACGACGTACCAAGGTTCGGGTCGCTGAGCATTCGCAAATTGCACGTGGCCCTCCGCATCGTTGGCAAGTTCTGGGACTTCTCCCATGGTAAATACTGGGCGACCATTTCGACGAAGCCGTTCGGATTCGTAACGCCATGCATCGAGTAGCTGAAAAAGGATTCCGGAAGCAGGCTGACATCTCCAAAGTCGACCAAGACTATTCTTCCCGCATCCATGAGGAAGTTGTCCTTAGTGGGATCTGCCTGAGTGAAGACAGACTTCTCCGAGGAGAAACTGACGGGCGGTGGCTTAAATGTAGAAGGGAGGAATTTACAAGCCTAGATCAACTCATGGTGAACGGCTACCCGGAAATACGTCGCAAAGTATAACCATACCTTATTCACATATCTCTCGACTGCATCGATGCTTGCGAACTTGATCGGCGCGAGGATATCTGGAAAAAACCTGTGGCGGGCTGGTCCACCCCCCAGTTGGCCGATCAGCACATCGGATGGAGCAGCAACGTGACGGAGCCAGTGCAGGGCATTCGCAACCGAGCTGTAGCCATACGCACGCTGACTGGGGTCCGCAGACCGCAACCAGGTTCCCATAGTGGGAGCATCGATGAACTCCGAGACCAGGTATGTGAAATAGTTGCGGGCGAAGCAGGTAATGACCCTCGGAATACCTGGTGCACTTGGGTCCCTGATGGCCTTCTCGTAGAGGTAAGCTTGCGTTTCAGCCTCGTAGAGGAGCGATGAATCTCCAAACTTGATAAAGTAGTTTCCCCAACGTAGGGTATGGCCAGCCTCATAGTGATTTGAGAGCATGTTTGCGATGGCCTCGGCGCTGGCCGCGACGACCAAATCATTAAATTGGTCAATCGAATCATGAAATTGGTCGATGGCGTCAAAGGACATGTCTAGGGAGCTAGGCATTGGAGATTAAGCTGAGGTTTGAAAGGAAAGAGTCGTCGAAAGGTCACTCAGGAGAGTCACCATTCAAAAAGGAAGGTTACCTAATACCTTGTTTACAAAGTCACTGTGGCATGAAAAATAATCAAACCTTCGTTTTCGGTGCCTCGCAGCTGTCTCCTTGCAGGCCTCAAGCGCGGCTACACGAGACCCCTCAGGCACTTGTTGCGAGGCTTTCTCACCCGCTGCGCAGCCCACACCTCCAGATGGGCTTGCGCTCTTGCCCGTCCCCACCCCCTTCGCTCCTCTCTCTCTCTCCCGGGCCCAGACCTGCACCCGACCGTAGTGATATCCGAAGAGAGATGTGTCAGATCAGTTTGAAAGTAACAACAAAGTGACAAGAATGATGTGTGCTGAACGACTAGCAGGGTATTTACTCGATCTAGGAGTGCTGTGTTCCTCTGGGAACTGACGTCTGCTGCCCAGATTTGAAAACTTGACTGTCCATCACTCCTTGACATCTACTAGTATACATGCTTGGGTTTTACAGCACTGATTGGCTAGGTGTATAAGACTCATTCCGAAGCTGGCTGGTTGCAGTTTTCAGCTGAAAATTCAATAACCTCCGGGAAGTCGCTGAGTGGGTTGCGCGACCAGCTCGACGATGTCCTTGGCGGCGTAGTCGGAACCACGATTCGTCGAGTTGTGCTAGTGGGAAGATGCCGATCGTGTCTGCGCACTGCTCGGGTGAGATGAGGCATAGAGAGAGATGGGAGGGTTCCTTGAAGATGACTGGGATTCGTTCCAGATCCCATGGGTCATATCACCGACCATCTGACCGATGCGTATA